>VUQI01007954.1:19797-39324 GCA_015106735.1 Paratilapia polleni | reverse complement strand
CTACATATATAATGTTTTACTACAGTGCCTTATAACACGTTTGTGCACATGTATATGAATTCTCTGTTTCCCATCCCATCTGAGGGATTCGTGTCCACAGTTACTCTGCCAGCAGTTCTGTATGCCTTTTTCTATTGTTGGATTTCCAAAAATGAATGTGAAGCTACTCTACAATACCACTTATGAAACAACAAAGACATACACACGATAGATCTTCCACATAATGCCTTATGCCACTGTAAGCTCTGTGCCTGTTTCCCAATAGCCTGGATTGAGGATATATCAAGTCCATTCATTTTGTTTTGTTAAGTGCCAATATGATTTTGTGTGAGTGACAGAGTCGTTGTATTATTGGCTCTAAAGGATGTACTGTACTGTGTGCTGTCTCCTGTACTAAGGAATGCGAGTTTGCTGAGTGTTAAATTGCCCTTTTCTGATGCATGCATTTATTTACCATGCCATTCTTTTCTCTAATATTTACCTCCTTCATGTTGTGTATCATCTCATTTACAGTATACCTGTCTGTTTCTTTTAGAATGAAGTAAACAGAGATGTAAAAATGGATTTGGCTATGACTCACTACTTTATCAGTAGTTTCCTTACTTTTCACCCTTGCCTGACTTTTTGCCCACTCCCCCCACTCATTCCTCCGTTCCAGCTCAAATCCTTCTTTTGCACCCTGTTGTTCAATAATTGCAGATGTGGAATTCCAATTCTGCTCCACTGGACTGAAGCCTTGTTGTAGCAGTGCTGAGCAAGTTAACCTTGTGAGTCCACCTCTGATAATGTGTTGTTTTGCTGAGTTTGATCCAGATAACATGTTAAATTGTGATCTTGGCCAGAGTTAAGTTTTCTGAGAATTAATGTTTTTATAGTGTTTTTACGTTACTTAACAACCAGGGTCATAGTTTTTCAAAAACTATCTCAATGCAAAATCCACATGTCTATGAACATTTCTGATCACTCTGACTGTTCCTCTTGTTTATACTGGCTGTTAAGATGTCTTTTTGTAAAGATAGGCGACAAACTTTACAGTTATCATTTTGGAAAAAGAAAACAAACTACTATTTAGAGTTTAGCCAAAGCTAATATGAGGTTTTGGCTCACTCAGTTGGAATACTCAGATGGCAGCCTTCCAAAGTTAGTCTTTTTCAACCAAATCATCAGAGAAGAATGCTAATACTCTAACATTTCAGTCATCCCTCTGGCTCTGTAACCTTACTTTTACAATATCTGCAAGGAGCCGGCATGGTATGATAAGCTAACAGAAAGATTGTGGGTTTCAGTACTGAGCATTGTTACTATAAGGATGTGGTTAATAAAAAGCCAAACTGTAAATGTAGCAGTAGTGATCTGTAATTCAACACAAGGTCCAGTGTTCTGCATGAAGTCAGATGTGCTACATGCACATTCATCACCCTGACCTCCACATGATCTGCAGTTCTTGCATTGGTCCTTAAGGATGGCTTTGGATATTATGCATGAGTAGTAGTGGAGTTATTCACAGAGCTAGGATGCAGAGCTAATCTTTAAAATAGGCTTTGTTTGTGTCTTGGCCAATCATGCTTTCTTGCTAAGGTGCAACGAGACAGAAAGAGGAAACCTTGGGTGGAAAAGACTAAACAGTATTGATCTGATGGGGGAAAAAAAGGTAAATCCAGGATTCCTCGGTTTGGAACAAGGACCTTTTTGTAACTTAATGAATTACTGTTTCAACTGGTTCTCCAATCAAGATGACTGTGGAAATGGCTTGCCCCTTCCACTGCTAAACAGCTAAAAATACAGCTGAAAATTAAATGTCCAAGTCTTGTGATGTAGTAATTCTGCAGTCAAGGTTTGGAGAGAGATGTAGAGAGAGAGAGAGAGAGATGTTTGGAGAGAGATGTGCTTTTTCCTACAATGTAAATCATTTAGCAAAATATTTCACATTAACATGTTCAGATTTCAAAGAGCTTAGTGACTTGTCAAACTTATAGGTACTCTAAGGAGAAGAATACTGGACATATCTTGCTGCCCAAAATGTATCCACATGCTACCACCTGAGGGACAGTAAATGATCAGGATGCACACAGCACATCCGTGCATCCACATGCAAACACAGATGCACATACGATGAGCATACTGTATGTGATTTATATATACCAATCTAACTGTTGTATTAACTGTTTTGTGGGTTGTCCAAACATTTGGAAATTTCTATTCTAATGCTTTGGGGGAATTGCTTATTGAATGTCTTGTGCCAATAATGCCCCATGTAATTCGCTGGCTTAATTTTGAGCCCCAGATGTTGCTGCTTGAGTGGAGCAAATTTTACATGCCGTTGGGTCATTTAATCTACAGTAGTGTGTCATATGTCCTGTTTAAATCTGTACACAAAAGAAACATTTGTAAAATTTTCCATATAAATTATTTCAAAAAGAGATTTCTTTCAAATAGTTTATATGGCCTAAATTATTAAGAGTATCCTCACAACCCATAATGGAGGACTTAATCTATTTATTTATTGCACACATTAAAAATCACCACATTTAGATTTTTTCACTAGAACATGAGAAAATTTGTAATCTGAAAAGTAACTGGTAAGTTAAGCAGTTAGACGGATTTAGCAAGGGTAATTCAATTCAATTCAATTCAATTCAGTGTTATTTATATAGCGCCAAATCACAACAACAGTCGCCTCAAGGCGCTTTATATTGTGGGGTAATGACCCTACAATATTAGAGAGAAAACCCCAAGAATCAGACAACCCCCTACGTGGAAGCACTTGGTGACAGTGGGAAGGAAAAACTCCCTTTTAACAGGAAGAAACCTCCGGCAGAACCAGGCTCAGGGAGGGGCAGCCATCTGCCGTGACTGGTTGAGGGTGAGGAGAAACAGAACAGAGCAGAGGGAGACAGGACAAAAGACACACTATGAGAGAGAGACAGAGTTTAATAATAACTAATGATTAAATGCAATAGTGGTGTATAAACACATGGAGAGTGAAGAGAGGTGAGTGAAGAAGAAATGCTCAGTGCATCATGGGAAGCCCCCAGCAGCCTAGGCCTATTGCAGTGTGACTAAGGGATGCTTCAGGGTCACCTGATCCAGCCCTAACTATAAATCTATGAAAAGGGAAAGTTTTAAGCCTAATCTTAAAAGTAGAGAGGGTGTCTGTCTCCTGAATCCAGACTGGGAGCTGGTTCCATAGGAGAGGGGCCTCAAAAACAAAAAGAAAAAAAACAAAACAAAAAACCCAACCCTCAAGTAAAGTACAAGTAACTTGAATTTGTAACTTTATACATTAATGTACTTAATAACATTCCACCACTGGTGAACAGACAGTTAAATTGGACTCATTTGAGAGTAGGACTAAATAACCCAACCCTAACACTCACTCTAACCCTGTGTAAAATATGTCATCATCATTCTAACTGACACACATCAAAAACTATTTACATTTCTTTTTACCTTTCTTGAGATTTAAGGTTAAGGTAAGAATTATCACCAATGATGACTTAGACCTCAGTGGGTTAAAGTGACCATAAACTTTCAAGATACATATAGACGTGAGGATTTTTATTAAGTAATAAATTTCTTTTCTTGAACAAACCTACGCAAAATTGTTGGAATGATTTAATATCAATGCAGACTACTTGAACTCCTTAAGCAGAGTATAACACAACACAACATTCTTTTGTTAAAGCTGCAGAACGACAGCCGGATCATGAGTTTGTATACAGAGTCAGAATACTGCAGTTTGAGATAAAACACACACACACACACACACTGAAGAGAGAAGTGGTGAGAGCAGAGCGAGGACGTGAAATCTCTCATGTGCCTGACATTTACGGATGCACCTACACTACCTATGACTGCGCAGTCTGTGTGCCATTCACAACATGCAAAAACACACAGGAACATTTGCCCCAGCTGTGTATGTACAGGAGCAACAACTGTGAGTTATAGCACATTCATAAAACTCACAACAAACACATGTATCACTATGTACGTTTGACATTTCCCTGCCAAGTTCACAATATGACTTATCGGCTTCTTATCTTCCATAAATCTTTACTGACCTACTTATAAATTTAAGATGCAGATGTTGATACACAGTACAGAGGTTACTCACATAATGAACCCAATGAACTGAAGCTCGCAGCAGAAACCAAAGAATTATAGTAAACACAGGAATGTGTTTTCCCACTTTTAGCACTCTAAATGATGGATGATCCCTCACACATGTGTTTGATTGGGACTTGCAAATTGTGGTAATTGAGGAATGTGAAAATGGAAACTATCTCTTTAATTGCCTAACAGCAAACATCATTACAACAATAAAACATGTTTTCATAGTGAGCTTTGCCATTCATACTGAGGAAGAAGACGGGAGTGGATATCAACACTTCAGCAGCAGTTTCAGTGAATGTTTGTAGAAAGATAAGTAGATAGGTAGACAGATAGAGCGCTGATAAAGAGGTCGTTGATCAAACTGTGGTTTTCATCTTTAAATGTAAGTCTTGTAGTTGGAGTGCCGAGATGCAATGTTGTTTTCTGGTTGCATCCTGAGGGAGTTACTGATATGAGACACACTCCTAATTGCCATTATAAGTCAAAGAGCAGGGCACACTTCCCATCATCAACCAGTACGAGTCCAAACTCAAATGTTATTCCAGGCATCTGCAAGGCCACCTATCAGGAGATAAAGTAAAATAAGTACACTATTCCTTAGTATGAATATGCCTTAAAGGCTCGAAAAAAGTTTTGTCTGTGGTCTTTCCCCTCCCTTCTCCCAGAGATGGTATTATCAGAAATTCAGCATGTGCAAGGAAAAATGGAAATCGCTGTTTCAAAAGAACACCCTACATTGATTCTGGGTTTCTTAAACAATCCTTTGTTAACACCATTAAACCTGTGCTACAGGCTGGTATTCTCACCCTCTCTGAGACCTTTTTCTGTGAATTCCTCCGCCTGCTAGCTGAGTCTCTGACTGGACCGCAGCGCTTTCAAGTTATTTTAGCTTGACTTGGCAGGTCTGTCTGTGAGCTTCACTTTGTGTCTGGCAGCAAAGCACACTGTGACTGACACAGACCCAGGAGCTGAGGACCGGATTAATAATTCACAATGCTCCTATTACAGCTGTGAGCTCAATTCAAAGAGATACATTTGTTAGTTCAAAAAGAGTTCTAACTAATTTATGGATGGATGTTATTCAAGTTTTTGGGCACCTTTATACAACCCCAATTCCATAAAAGTTGGGACACTGTGTAAAATGTAAATAAAATGCAATGATCTGCAAATCTCATAAATCCATATTTTATTTAGAATAGAACATAGAAAACATCAAATGTTTAAACTGAGACATTTTGCTATTTCATGAAGAATATTAGCTCATTTGAATCTGATGGCAGCAACACATCTGAATAAAGTTGGGACGGGGGCAACAACAGGCTTTAAAAGTAAGTGGTACTAAAAAGAAAACAGCTGGAGGAACATTATGCAGCTAATTAGGTTAATTGGCAACAGGTCAGTAACATGATTGGGTTTAAAAAGAGCATCTTAGAGAGGCAGAGTTTCTCAGAAATAAAGATGGCAGAGATTCACCAATCTGCAAAAAACTATATCTACAAACTGTGGAACAATTTCAGAATAATGTTGCTCAATATTAAATTGGGACTTTGAATATCTCATCATCTACAGTACATAATATCATCAAAAGATTCAGAGAATCTGGAGAAATCTCTGTGTGCAAGGGACAAGGCTGAAAATCAACATTGAAAGTCTCCACCAGCTAACTGAGTCTCTGACTGGACCACAATGCTTTCAAGTTATTGTAGCTTGACTTGGCAGCTCTGTCTGTGAGCTTCACTTTGTGTCTGGCAGCAAAGCACAATGGCAGCACAATGGCCTCGGGCAGCACTGTATTAAAAACAGGAAGGATTCTGTCATGGAAATCACTGTATTGGGTCAGGAATATTTCCAGAAATCATCATCTGTGAACACAGTTCACTGTGCCATCCACAAATGCAAGTTAAAGCTCTATCATGCAAAGAAGAAACCATATGTGAACATGATCCAGATCTTCTCTGGGCCAAAGCTCATTTAAAATGTACTGAAGCAAAGCGGAAAAAGTGTTCTGTGGTCAGACAAATCAAAGTTTGACATTTTGGTAAACATGGATGTCACATCCTCTGGAGTAAAGAGGGTTGGGACCATTCAATGTTTTATCTGCACTCAGTTCAAAAGCCTGCATTTCTGATGGTATGGGGGTGCATCAGTGTCAATAGATTTGGCAGCTTGCACATCTGCAAAGACACCACCAGTGCTGAAAGGTATATACCGGTTTTAAAACAACATATAATCCCATCCAGATGTTGCCTTTTTCAGGTAAGACCCTGCATATTTCAGCAAGACAATGCTAAACCACATACTGCATCTATTACAATAGCATGGCTTCATACTAGAAGTGTTCGGGTGCTGAATTGGCCTGCCTGCAGTACAGACCTTTCACAAATAGAAAACGTTTGGCACATCATGAAATGAAAAAATATGACAAAGACCCAGGACTGCTGAGCAGCTACAATCCTATATCAGACAAAAATGGGACAACATTCATCTCCCAAAAGTCCAGCAACTGGTCTCCTCTGTTGTTAAAGGAAGAAGGGATACTACACAGTGGTAAAAATGGCCCTGTCACAGCTTTTTTGAGATGTGCTGCTGTCATCAAATACAAAATGACCTTATTTTTTTCTTAAAATGGTACATTTTCTAAGTTTCAACATTTGATATGTTTTTTATGTTCTATTGTGAATAAAATATGGGTTTATGAGATTTGCAAATCGTTGCATTCTGTTTTTATTTACATTTTGCACAGTGTCCCAATTTCTTTGGAATTGGGGTTGTATAGAGAAATACAAAATATGTCTTAGCTTTGAAGAAAGGAGGGTTATTTGCAAAATGGATGATATTCTGGGTTTTTGTGAATGACAATATTAGCAGAAAAAGTGAGTGTGGTAACTGTTGTAATGAGGAATGACAAGAATTGGTTTGGAAGTGGCTACAAGTACAAGATTTCAGATAAGGGTGAATCAGGATTGCCAGCTCTCACATTTTTGGCATTGTGCTTTTACTGTCATTGTCACACTCTCACACTACCCAACCAAATCATCTCATGACAAATAAGGAGAAGTCTCAAAGCCAGTTCTACATGTAAAAATTGATAGGTTAAACTGAGTTTTTTTTTTTTTTGTTGTCTCATTATTAGCCTTGTTCCACGTTTCAGCACAAACACTGGTGCTAAACATTGGAGAATGCAAAACACAGCTTATACGCTTGAGGTAGTGGAGGCACACAGACCTGTCTGTAAGAAGTAGACTTAGCCTAATCCTGGTTAGACAGGAGCTGAAGCTGTGTGTTGTTGCTTCCGGCTTTTTGAGTTTGATAGGATCCATAGGTGCCTCTCCAAAGTGAGAGAGTTGTGTGCATTTACACATGTAATGCAACAGCGGGACTTTTTTTTTTTCTGTTAGTTTTTCATAACTGTCAAATTTTAAATGGCAAATTTCAAAATAATTGACGTCCCCTACTGCAAATGATCAGTCCAACTGATAGTTATAGTTAGAAACCCTGATAAAATCTTACAGTGTGGCTGTGTGATGTCACCTACTTCCTGTCTGTATTTGGTGTGAGTGTCCAGCCTGTACCACAGCAGGCCCCCTGCACCTCACACACCTGAGGGAAATACACCCGTGCACATATACCAATGCACAGATTTGAGTCAGAAGTGCAGCTGCCACTGTCAGAAGAGAAAATAAGCTCAACTGTGAAATGTGTTTGAAGCATAGAATGATATGAGAAATTGTCATCCACTATGCAGAAAACCACAAGCCAGACAAACTGCTTCTGGCTGGATCTGATTAGGGTTGTTGTTTTCTTAAGAGCAGAGGGTCTGCAGTACCAACCTCCACACAGACAGAGGGTGCCAGAGACCTGCAGCAGCCTGTGCTGATCCGGCACAGCAGGAATCAGTGTAGTGCACTTCAAGCTGGGCATGATGATCATGACAGAGGCCAAAGTCAACATGCACATCCCCACCAAAGCTAATCTCACCACTAGCACGTCAACTGTGGGAAGAAGAGACAAAAAAGTCGCATAACAGGACATTCCCTGTTAATAACTAATGACTTTGCTGTTGTTGGAACCTTTGTAAAATCCATTTTGGAGCTATGCCAGAGCAGCTGTTGAACCTGTGCCTGAGCCTCAGGAACACTAAGGGATTATTATTATTTTTTTTTAGGATTAGATATGTCTACAAAGATACCGAAACAAGAGTAAAACAACATCATCTGTACCTGGCAGGTACCTGGCATCCATGTAGGACACTGAGACATCACATGTCCTCAGGCCAACCATACTGTCATAAACACATTCTCCCCAAAGGCCTCGACAACGGGTGCTCAGACCCACCGAGGTCAGCGGATCTTTAGCTCCTTTGTGAACCAAAAGAAAAGTTATGAAACTTTAAATAGTAACACAAGATAAGTGAAGTTCAAAAGCATAGGGTGGTTGTCTGTCTTGTAAGCACACATTGCAGCTCAGAGTTTGTCAGTAGTGCAGCCTGGTGCCAACAGGCTACGTGTTCCTATCCTCCAACAGTCCTTTCCAGCAGCAGCGATTAGCAGGCTCACCAATGCTATAAGCAGCCCCAGGATCTCTTTCTGTCCTCTGCTCGTGTTGTCCTATGGTCAACTGGCATTAAAATTGAACAACTTTCATCATCAGAATGCTCCAGTGAAAAGTGACTTTGCAGATGCTGAAGAAGTGCAGCTGATTTCCAACAGTGTCAGCTTAAGTTTAAGAACCAACACAAAGTAAAATGGTGGAATACAAAAAAGCCCTTTAATTAATCCTACCCCTGAAAACACTAACATGATGACTTCTGTTTCAAATTCGATATCCTAAATCCTAGCTACATATTCAATATTATGTTGTTAACATGTTTACTGTTCTAGCTGTTTAAGGTACAGTTAGTTTTAAATCCTTATCACACAACTGTAAAACTGTGGCAGGTAGTCACTGTTCCCCAGTATTGCATGTAATGTATTACATGAATGCATTATTGCAATCATTTCACATATGTAAAGTCCATGGAAAGGATCCTGACATCATCCACCGCTGTTGTCTTCTGTGGGCGTCCGGGCCTTTTTTGCTGCTGAACACACCAGTGTGTTCTTTTGTTTCTCACAAAACTGTTGATTTTCCCATTATTTCAAAACTGGCTAATTGGGAGTTTTATTCTTTGGTCTTTGTTTGGAGTTAACAAATTGTGTTATAGTTGTTAATCATAGTGCTTTACCGGTGCTGGTAGTTACATTTTGTCTCTGCGCAGTGCAGGCTCTTTCCTCCTGTTTTCAGTATGCTAAACCAAGCTAGCAGAGTTCCTTTATTACTGTAAAACATTAATGGTGTCAATCTACATATTTAAATCTGTGCAAGAAAACCAACCTGCTTCTCAAACTGTCAAACCGTACCTTGAACTACTTCACACACAGTTATGTTGTGGCATTAAGTGCATTATCTTGTGGGTTTTATTTTTGTTTTTTTGTTTTTTTGTTTTTTGTTTTTTTGTAGTGTAAAACTCACCACTAGTTATTAGCTGTTTAAATGTAGCACACAAGTACACATTTCTCTCTGTAATGTATTTGAGTAGAAGTCTAAAGAACTTAAAAATTATCTGTAAAGTGCAGCATTTTTTTAAGTAAGACTCAAGTAGTCTAACACAAAAAAATCTACCAATAATTACAGCTTTTTTAAAGTTGGATATTATACAACTCTAATTTAGCAAAGATGTAAGAACAAGAAAAGGATTTCAATAGTGCTTTGAAAACTTCCCATAACCACTGAACATTTTAAGGCACTGTTTTGAAAGAAGTTACATTATCTTTTAATGAGCAAAATTTCTTCAGCTGTTAAAATGATCTCCCTGTGTCTTGGAACATCCTTTCCTTATATATCTTGGGGAAAAAACATCACAGTAATCTTGCAGCTGTCATGAGGGTAATGAACAGCGGTGTGAAACTACTGAAAAAAAAAAAAACACTTACCTCTTAGAAAATGTTTTATTTCAAGCACAGACTGATTCTTAGAGTGTCTGTTCATTTCCCCAGAAAACAGCAAAGTGGGAGAAGTGTAGTGCAAAAGCACAGCGTCACAGTGTGTATACAGCTGTGTGTCTTTGCCCTCGATCATTCCCAAATTAAGTGGTGTGGGCTCGTGTCATTGGGGTTTGGCAAAAGGCTGAAATTAAGAATCTGAACACATTAACCATGCATGACCTTCACAACTGCACTGTGACTTTCTATTTTGCTCTCCTCTCTGTTTATTCTTTGTGAAGTTCCACTCCCTCCTCGTCTCAACTTTGCCTTGAGAAGAGGGGGGAAAAAAGATACTTATCCCCTCAAACAGAAGAAAATCTGTCTCATTTCAGGACATTTTCTGCCATTTAAGACTGCTCAGATGTGGCGGGGAGATATTTGTTTTGAGATGACAAGATAGAAAGGGAAACATTTAAATGCGGCAGGGAGAAAGGAGATAGTGTGAGAGACAAAAGAAACAGACGGAGGGACAGACAGAGCCATATTGAAATGTTCACATGGATTATTGTGGAGTGAAAATGCCAGCGGGCTCGATGCCAGCTGCCCCCCGGAGCTGCTGCAGATGAGCTGAAGAGGGCAGTGTTTGTCTTCCTACTGCACTGCACCTCATTGGGAGGATTTAAGTTGTTAGGCATTTAGGCATTAAAAAAAAAACAAAAAAAAAAAACTCTCATCCATAATTACTTTCAGTGATGTATACTGAATCTAGAAAGCTCTCTGCATATTAATATGGAGAATTAATAGGTTTCACAATAATTAAAAGTGAAAAAAATGAGAATTTACAAAGATTAGTTCAGGTCTTATACATATAGAAGATAATATGCACTTTAATAAAAACAGAAGGATTTGGTTGCAAGAGTTTCTGCTGGGCTGGTCATTAGTAATGGAGTTGAACATAGAGATTGATTGTTAACCAACCATGTGTGTTTGTCTCTGTGTGTGTGTGTGTGTATCTGTGTTCTCCCCTGTTTAAATGTAAGTAATCATTTGTGTGTGTGTGTGTGTGTGAATATTGACAGCTTTTCACCTTGTGCGTGTGTGAATATTGGCTGTATTGTGCGTTTTTGCGAACATGATTTTGCATTGTAATTTGTGTGACTGTGTGTGTGTGTGTGTGTGTGTGTGTGTGTGCGTCTTCCTGCGTTGTGTGTATTATTTCAGGCGTTTTCAGCTCTTGCTTCGTTCCAATCTTCTCCCTGCACTACCCTACTCTGTCTCCTAACAATATGGCTTAAAGCCTCATAATCACTTATCGATTCTTCATCATCATTACCACTGTTTGCCTTGTGTATGAGGCCTCATCTGAATGGGAGGCTGAGCCAGAGCCGAACAGGACCATCGCTTTGATTCAAACAAGGTCAGAGGAATCGATCCCCTTTGATCGGAGACTTGCTCCAAGAGACAACCGTTTCCACAGGCAGTGCCAGCTGAGCACACAGTCTGGAGCTTCTTCACACTCCAAATGTGCGCACATTTTGTCAACACCACACATGGAAATTTATCCGATTTTTCTTTCACTAAGCCGTGTGGTTGCACTTTGTTTTGCAGTTTAGAGTGTGCCTGTGGCCATCATACATACTGATTACTTGCTCGATAAATTATGTTTGCAGTGACTTTAAAGCCATACTATGCCACTTAAAAAAACAAGACGTAATTATTTCTTCCTTTTACAAATGAAAAGTTGAATTCATAATTCAAAAACACACACATATTCAAGTCAGTACAGTGCACTTTACGTCCTCTGCGTGCAGTGGATTGTCCAAACATACACTGCACGCAGAGAAAATAATGGATCCACAAACAAAATGTGTCCCTGATGAGTTTTGCTGCCTGGCATCACGAAAAAGTGTAAAAATAACACACAGATTTCCTAAATCCATTTGGATGCTATTATAACAGACTCTCTGTTCACTCAGTTTTTAATACAAGTATTAAAAACAATCCTTATATTTAAAATTATGTTAGTTTGTCCAATTATTTTTGACCCTTTGAAAATGGGGGACTGTGTATAAAAATGTCCGTAATTCCGTAATTCCAAAACAGTGAACGCAAAAAAATCCTTAAAAACCCTTGAATTAAAGTTCAAAGTCTGCACTTCAATCACATCTTGATTGTTTGATTTAAAATCCCCTGTGGTGGTGTACAGAGGCAACATTACAAAAAACTGTGTCATTGTCCAACAAATTATGGAGCTGACTGTAAGTCAACACATGGTCCCATCGTCCTTGTCATGTGTTTATGCATGCAGATGTCAATAAAGTTGTGACTACAGAACAACAGCATGTAGCTTTACTGAGGAGGAGCGAGTATAAACAGAGTAACTTTAAGTTGCAGAGAAATGCAGCGTTTCAAACAACTCAACAAATATCAGCAAACACACTGTTTCTTTGCAGTCTGAATCACAGTGTGTCTGCTAGCTACATGTACAGTTGCTTTCCATGGAGAAAAAAAAATCCATGTGTGATAACTTCACTCTCAGAGATGGAGAAAGATGTGAGAAAGAGAGGACAGGAGAGGAAGGTGAGAGATAATGTTTGAAGGTAAGAACTGATCAGCAAGTTGCTGATAAACTGGAAATTTAAAACTAATTCATGTCAGATTTTCTTAATCAGACAGTGCATCTGCACAGGATGTGCTGCTGAAATTATCTGTTTTTTTATATAGCAAAATGTATTTGAAAATAAATGAAATGGCAATAATTTCTTGTTATTCAAAGTTTATGCAAGACAGTAAGTGCAGACTAAACTGGATACTATTGTGGTGCTGTTTACAGTGATGGATGCTGGAGTGCTGCAGGGGAGACTAGGTTAGATCCAGGGTAGCAGCAGAGGACCTCAAAGAATTCGGAATTGAAATTTATGGGAGAATTTTGCAACAGTGAGGATGGTGGTAGAAGTATAATTTACAAGGGAAAAAAGCTTTTAAAACCCTATATGTAGGCAAAGCCACAAAATGTCACTTTTATAATAGCTTTATACTGGCTAGAGGTTTGAAATCCTGTTTGAACAAACTGGATGGCAATATTGAAATAAAGCACAAGGCTTCCAAAACAGGACTTCACAAACCAAACCTATGTCCATCTTTTATATACAGTCTATGCTTCCATCAGCTCCCATCAAGAAAAAATGAGAAAATTCACAGGGATATGGAGTAATGAAAGTCCTTCAAACTTTCATGATTCACACAGTGATGTTTCACTGTTGCTCGTGGCGGCGTTGCCACAGGCAGCATCACAAATAAAGCCATTTTTGCATCTGTTCTGTTGTCTGAAGTCTTTCCATTGAGAGATACCAGCAGTGAAATTTCATGCTTGTTTTTTTCTCATCATACTGCTGTTTCTGCTTTGAGATTTCCCCAAGATCTAATTCTACTTCTTCTTTTTTTCAGTCTAGATGGCTGAAGGCAGAGTTGTGCTACCATGCACCCAAAAATCCCAAACAGCTTGAGGATTTGGGAATAATTGTCTAAATTTGCCTCCACTTGTCAGGCTGAACCAGCAGGCTCCTTTCTCTGTTCCACCTAAAACACCAGATTGTAAAGCAATATTTTCTCACACAACAGTTACCTGCTGCCAAACCCTGAGCTATGCTCTGCTTAGTTGGCTGAACTTGGGACAGCTTTTCCTGTCTTCCTTCAGATTTGTTGTAGCAGCGTTAGTGCCGACTCAGAGGATTCCATCATTATATTAACTGCGCACAAGTGATTACTTTCAGTCTCAATCACCAGAATCAAACATTGGCACAGGATTCATGCACAGATGCGCGCACAAACACACACACACACAAAGAAATGCAAACAAAGTTGAACCCACGATAAGTCAAAGTTCCTGGTAAAAGTGTGTGTTTGGGAGACCTCCACAGCTGCATGCCCAGCAGCTGACAGCTGCAGTGTTGGGTTGATGCGTGCCCATGTGTGTATGATAAGCTGCAAGTGATTATTATTGTTGTTGTATGATAGTTTATCACACCCCAGGATGACGGTTACACTCACCTGGCTATGTTTCCCTGGAAGCATCATCATTCTGATACACACACACACACACACACACACGCACAAAACTTAATCTAATCTGTGTGTTTTCTCTCTGCTGCAATAATACTGCGGCCTAATTGGCTCTGACAACTTGGCCAACTCAATTCCAGCCAGTCTCGTCCAGAATGCCTCTCTATGTCTCTAATTAGGTCCAATCAGCCGGAGTGATATTTATCGATTCACCTCATCCCTCTCTTTCTTTCTTTCTTTCTCTCCCCTTCACACCGGCTTTCCTTCACTCATTCTTTCTGCGTTGCTACTTTCTGAAGGAGACCATGTTCCTCCTCTCTTTTGCTAATTTTAGTAAGAGTAAAATAATTATGATTGATGCAGGTGCCTGTTTCTTCCTTCAAAAGCGTTTTAAATAGATACCCCTCCTGCAGCCCCCCTCCAAACCCCCACCCGCCCCAAAAGAAAAGAAGGAAGAAGCTAATTAGCGCACAAGGATGAGCGAGGAGAGAGGCCTTATCGAGCCGTTATCAGTTCGCCTGCCCCACAGCTTTAAACATCATATTAGATATCTTAATCGTTCATTCTGACGGGGGCGTCAGGGACAAACTTTCTCATTTTCCTGGCCAATTGATGTGCTCTATATTCCCCCCTCTGGTTTCTTAACTTACAATTTTTTTTTTACCCTTCCCTTTTTCTCTTTTGAGATACACACACAGCCGTCAGCTACGTGCTGGGAATGCCTGATGCTTTAATTCATCTAAACAACCTCAGTCCGAATGTAATGCTACATTCGTGAGCCTGAGCAAAGTCGGCACGTGTGTCATTTTGGGAGTATTGACGTACTGGCCTCGCTGCTGAAGACACGTCTGCAATGACATTGGAGCTGATGATTGTTTCTCTAAGTCGGTGATGGGACAATGGCCAGATACAGACAAAGAGGAAAAGGACAGGAGAGGGATTAACTGCATATACAGAGTGTCAGAACTGAGCGCGGGATGTGGGACAGATTAAAGTAAAATCTTTAGTTCATATTGGTGTATTACAAGACTCTAAATGTCAGCCATGGATATCCCAAGATCTGAAGTATCCTGTTTCCTAATGTTATCCTTCAAAATAAAAGACATGGTGGATCAATTACCATTAATAAATAAGATACTGAGGACATGTATTAAGTCATTTACAGTTAGGTTCATAGGTTTTTGGACAATGACACAGTTTTTGTAATTTTGCCTCTGTACACCACCACAGAGGATTTGAAATCAAACAATCAAGATGTGATTGAAGTGCAGACTTTCAGCTTTAATTCAAGGGCTTTAACAGCAGTAACTGTTTAGGAATTACAGCAATTTTTATACATAGTGCCCCATTTTCAGAGGCTCAAAAGTAATTGGACAATTGACTGACAAGCAGTTTCATGGCCTGTTCCCTCAATATTTCATGACAAATTAAGCAGATAAAAGATCTGGAGTTGATTCATAGTGCTGAATTTATATTTGGTATCATTTCACTGGAATTCTCAATATGAGGTCCATGCAACTGAAGGAGGCTTTCATTATGCTGAAAATTAAACTTCAACTCATATCTGACTAATAGACCAATAAAAGTTTCTGTGTACATTTAGGAGATTGTTCTTCTACAAGAGCACCCCTCACTTGTGGAGTGCCTCAGGGGTCCATTCTGGGCCCAGTTCTTTTTTCAGTTTATATGTTGCTGCTAGGGTCCATTTTTAGAAAACATAATATTTCTTTCCACTGCTTTGCTGATGACATCCAGGTGTATATGCCCATCAAACTGAACAGCAGAGATCCATGGGAGCCTCTGCTGAACTGTCTTAGTGACATTAAGTCCTGGATGAGGGTCAGTTTCCTCAGTCTTAATTGAAAACAAGACTGAGGTTATATGCTTTGGTAAATTTGACCCCTCAATCAACTCTTCTGACACTCAGAGTAATTTGGCTCCTGACTGTCATGCTGCTGTAAAAAAAAATCTGGGTTGGATTTTTGATAGTTTTTTGAAAATGGATAAACAAATAAGTGCTGTAACTAAAGTTAGTTTTATCAACTCAGAGTCATTGCCAAGGTACAGCCCTATCTCACCCCAAAGGACCTGGAAAAGGTTATTCATGCTTTTATCACTTCCCGCCTGGATTACTGTAATTCCCTGTACTTTGGTATAGAACAGTCATCGTCCAGAATGCAGCAACTAATCTTTTAACTGTTATTAAAACACATGAACGCATCACCCTGGTCCTGTCATCCCTCTATTGACTCCCTGTCCATTTTAGAATCAATTTTAAGATTTTACTGCTTTCTTTTAATGTTTTAAATGGTCTGGCACCTTTGTATATGTCTGAGCTGCTTCACATTCACACACCTGTAAGAGCCCTGAGGTCATCTAACCAGCTGCTCTTAAACACACCTAAAACTAGATTAAAACAGAGGTGATTGAGCTTTTGCAGCAGCAGCACCAAATCTATGGAATAATATACCTCTCCACATCCACACATGTTTAAATCTTTATAAAAACACATTTATTTACCTTGGCATTTGGTTCCAGTGTGACATCTTTTTAGACGATTGCATTTTCTGGTCTGCTTTTACTTTATTTTCATTTTATCTTGTTTTATTTTATTTTTCTTTTAATGTTGTGTATTGTGCTCTATTTTACTGGATTTTAGTGTTGTTTTTAGTTGGTCTACATGTTTTAATGTACAGCAGTTTGGTAAACTCTGTTGTTTTAAATGTGCTATATAAATAAATTTGACCTTGACCTCGACTGGTTACACTCATAAACAGGAAGGCCAGATTAGACTTTCCCAGAAAACAAAAGAATCTGAAAACTTCTGGAAAAAAAAATCTTTCACTGCATTTGGTGATGTCCATGGGTTCTAGACTCGAGGCAGTCAATGACTGCATAGGATTTTCATCAAATTATTAAAACCAGTCCTTATATTTAAAATAATATTAGTTTGACCAATTACTTCTGACCCTGTGGAGGAACGTTTATAAAAATGGCTGCAATTCCTAAACAGTTAATACAAAAGTTTTGTTAAAACCTCTGAACCGTTAAAACCAGCAGCAGCAGTAGCTGCTTAAAAAGCTCAGATAAACCAACTGAACACTACTAGCCAAGCACCAAGAAGAATGAAATAAAGGTTTGCTGCTAGCTGATCATCACAGAGTAGCCTTTATCAGCTAAAAGTTGGAAATTTCGCTCGAAATTGATTTGTGCCAAATAAATGCTGATGTTTTTCTCTAGCTGCTCAACTTGGAAATGAGTACATATAAATATGCTGAATTTTTGTGATGTTTAACTAGCTGAAATTTAAATAAAAATAACAATGAAAATTGCAATAGCAGTCAAAGCTAAAATAATCAGTCTTTCTAAGTAGTCTGTAGTTGAAATGACTATGTGTAGTAGGAAAATGGTTTTTGGTAATAAGAAACAAAAAAGAAACAAACAAATGTAAAAAACAGCTTAACTTACTTTTATTTAGCTCTGTGAAGTATTTTAGTGTATATCACAGCCCACAACTGTTGATTGAGTCTCCTGGCTCTCAGGAACGAGAAACGTAAAGGTCTGTTTAATGCCTGTCCAGGAAAGTTAGCAGGTGGCTGGTGATTGTGTAGAGACTAAAAAGGCCAGTGTTTCAAAAACCAAGTCAAAAGAAGAGGAAGAAAGTTTTTACCCACGAGGGGCCAATAGAAAGTTTTACTGGTTTAAAATGGTATTGCTGTTTGTATACCTTCCACACTACTGAGCAGCACTGCAGTGGAGGTCAAGAAATAAACAATTTTATATGGTATGTACTCACTTTAATGGAGGTCACTCCCTCTGTCAGAATAAATAGTGTTTTCTGTCACTTTAAACTCATCTGGTGTCATTTTTACTCTCTTATAAGCCTCTAAGAAGATTTTCTAACATAGGATGAGTTTCTATTTTAGAAATTCCTTCTGTAACAAGTTTTAGGAATGCCTGAGTGACTGAAATGCTCCATTTTCCTCTGATAGCCATCCAGGACAGTGATATGCTGTTTGACAGTCTTGGATCAGAGCTAAATGAACTTCAAATGAAATATTATGCAGCAGTGAACCACACGACCGTGACTGGCTGGACACCTCATCACCTACAAACCCTGGTGTAATTTTCAAGGCTGAGATGAGAAAGTCTTGTTGTCTTTTTGAGAAAAGCAGCAGGGTGCCATCATCCATTTGTCCCTCTTGGAAGAGTCCAGCCTTTAACTCAGTCTGCCTTCCCTCTTGCTTGCTCTTGCATACTGAGGTGAGTGAGGAGTAGTGCTCGCTGAGGCTTTCTGACCTCCACATAACCCTGATTTAAGACAGAATGATGCTTTCTGATCTTTGCAGCTCTCCCCAAATCTCTTTCTCCCGCTCTGCCCTGGTGTCTCTCACCCACTCTCTCTCCCTCTCTGTTCTGTGCAGAGTGTGTACAGACTGGATGTTTGTGTACCTGCAAACTGACAGACTCCGCTTTGATCAGGTCTGAACCCTGGGGGCAACACATTGCTGGTCCTCCTCTCTAGTTGTCTGTGCGTAGACACATGCGCGCACACACATTCATATGCACACACTCATTCTCGCACACATCACAGAGGCAGATGATGTGAGATAGAGAAAAAGGGAAAGAGTAAAGTCTTTGATGTGCTCAACATTTTCTGTGTTCATGTTTCAAACAGCAGCCATCATAGAATGTAAGAGGAGAGGCTCAGAAAAGATTGGAGGACAGCTGATTGACCCTTCAAACCTGGCCAATCTTAACAGGGGCTGATGGGGGAAAAACACAGGGGCAGACTCATCGACTCATTTCCTCTCGACTTTGAGACGGGCCCCCGCTCACTTGCCCCTCCGACTGACAGACATCCTCTGCCTGGCTTTTAAAGTGAGCACCCTGCTACGGTGATTAGCAGTTTTCACTTACTCTGCCTGTGTGTGTATATGTGTGTGTGTGATGTGACTGAGAAAGAGCGCTGGTACTTGGAGAGATTTTAAAGTGCCAAAATTGGCTGCTCAGATGCCCCGGCTCTGACCCCTCTCTAGCGGGCCAACGAGCAGATGGCATTCAAGTGGTTAGACCGCGGGTGGATGGAGCGGAGGTTGAAGGCGTGGTCGGTACAATGAAGTGGCGGGTTACCTCACTTCTCCTTTCCAATCCTTTTAGTACGGGCGTGGAGGGCTACGTTAAGTGATTTTTATTTGGACGATTAGGCTGTCTATTCAGTGAGCCAGCTGAATTCTGGCCCCCTTGCTGTGCCACTGACATGATTATGGAGGTTACGGATGTGACTTTTCTCTCTGCGGTTCATCTCGAGCCATCATCTTGAATATCTTCTCATCATCCCTTCATCATATTCTATCTGTTGCATCAGCCCCGAGACACACACGTGTCA
>VUQI01007953.1:2533-26248 GCA_015106735.1 Paratilapia polleni | reverse complement strand
TGTTTTGTTTTTTTTTTTTAGTTTTTTTTTTTTTTTTTTTTTTTTTTTTTTTTTTGCATTATAGTGGCTGAGCTGTTAATGGATTCAAAGTGGATGCAAGTTTATAGTAAAGCCTGATCTGTTTCTGCTGTCATCTGTCAGTCAGTTATGTTTGATGAAGCTGTCTTTTCCATAGACTGTCAAATGGCTCCCAGTCAGGGAGCAAGCTAATCCTGTGTTGCAGGGATGTATAATGATATCCCAAGGCACTATAGGATGTCTTTCCCAGTATGGTGCCAGCTTCCTGGACCAGTGGCGCTACTCTTTATGAGCTCTGGCCCAGCACCATCACAAAATTGCCAGCCGTAGCCTTTAGGCGAGGGGAAGGTTTGTCTTGTCACAACCCACCAAGGAAAACATAAAGCTATGACACAAAGAGCAATTTCTTGGCCATTGCTTGTCATCAAGCTAATTGAGAAAGGAGAGTGTGCTTGGAGTCTGTGGCAGAGGGTGAAGTTCTTGATTGGCAGTGGCCATGTGGGAGAAAGAATACTTATGCATGTTTGTGTGTGAGTGCATTTCCATGTGTGTATGTATATGTGTCTGGGTCTGTGTGCGGGATAATCCTGGAGAATCTCTTTCTTTGAAGGGGAACAGATGTAGATTTACATATGTGGAGGGTCCCCAGCCTGTGATGAGATTAGCTGGTTGGGATCTTTCTTCACAGCAACTGCAAGGTGCATATTTAATAAATGCCTGGAGCTAGGCTGGGGCATGCAGGGCTTGGCCCTCAGAGATCTACAGGACAAAGGCAAACGGGGCCCATGGCAGGCTGGCCCATATGGGAACAGGGTTGCTTACAGATTGCAGTGGCCTTTCATTTGGTGTGGGACAAGGCTTTAAGGGTTTATATACAGAGAGGGGAGCACTTGGTGGGCCACTTCTGCATCCTCTCCACAACGAGAGGTAATAAAGGGATTTTGAGCTTGTAGTGCCTCATCTGTGTGCTTGTTTGCTTGGTGAATGCTTGTATGTGAGAGAGCGCTTTGCGTGTGTGAGACGGTAAACGTGTGTAGCGTGTCCATATATTTGTAGTCTGTGACTGTGTGTTTTGCATGTTTGAGTACTTTTGTAAATAGCATAATGCAATCAATTGTGGATGTAAACATAATATGTCATAAATCATGATGTCTAATTTAGTATAGGACAAGGATATAAACAAACAAAAGATGGCATACTATAAAGCTAATGTAATATAACACCAACGTTAGATTGCCTGAAGGATGTGAAATAATTTGCACTTGTTCTCATAGTTCCTTCAGCTGATAAAGTCTCTCATGTGATGGTTATCTGCGCATTATCTTTCTTTTGTGTCAGGTAAGGTTGTCAAGTCTTGTTTACACAAATAACAAGTAGAACAAGTGTCCTCACAGTTCCCCAACTTCCCACTGGACTACAAAAAGCTATTTAAACAAGAATAGCAAGAACAGCAAACCACAGTGTGTGTAAACCACAGCAGACATCACAGCTTGTGTACATCTGTTATGAATTCCGATCTGTTAATGGAGGAGTTGTCGTGCACTGATTTCAGTGAAGTGTTTTGGAAAGTCACAGTTGTTGAAGAATTTTCATACACAGAAACCCAAGTTAGTAAGTTTTAATCCTGAAACAAAGTCACAAGTGTAGTACTTTTCTTAACAAGTATCAAGACATCTGTGAAAACTTTACTTTATCTAGCCTCATTGTTATCTTTGTCTTTTTATTCTCATGTTGCTCTATTGATTTTTTTTTTCAATGAGAGCATAACAAAGATAAAACATATCCCAGAAATCCTTAGTCTTGTTCTTAGACTATCCCAATGAGCTGTTCCTTATTCATTGGGGAAGTAGCTCATTGTTTTAAGGGATTGGAGAAGAAAGGAGTTTGGAGAAGCCTATAATTTCCATCTCTTTCTCTTTTACTCTCTCTAGGTTTTTCCTTTCCAGTTTATGGAGTGATTGTGTCCACTCAGTAAGGTTTGATCATCTCTGTCTCACAGGGAAAGAGAAAGTGGGCTATAGTACAAGATAAGAGAAAAGAGAGACAATAATACAAAAAAAAAAACAAAAAACCTGGACTCTCCCTATGGTACAGTCTTCCCCGGTGCTGCCCAGCATAATTCAAATATGTGTTTAAATACGTATCATTTCAGCTCTGAAAAGTAGTCACTGAGGATAAAGTGTAGCACTAGGTCATAGCTTTTTGGTCTATGACTTGTTTACCCCAAAAGCTTTCTCTCTCTCTCTCTTAGTTCCCTTTCACTTCCACATCTGGAGATGCATTAGAAAGAACAAACAACTTGCATACCGGAGGGCTGGGCTGGGGGAAGGTAAATGGAGCCTTATCACTGTAGAGGAGGAGGAGGATGCGAGGAGTATTCAAGTAGAATTCAAGTCAGTAAAGTGAGGTTTTGAGGGAATTTTGGGTTAATGAATTACAGATAGAATAAAGAGGTGGGGGATAATGATAGAGAGAATGAAGAGGAAGGAGGAGATCGCCAGAGAGAGTGCATGGGAGGGCTTGATTGGAAGGGGGTGTGCTGGTTGGGGGGTGGCCTGCCCAGCATTCTCAGTGGATGTGGCAGCCCTCTGTGGACCTCCTTACACAGACACCCTAGCTAATGAATCAGACCTGGTTTCTATCAGTCAGAAGAACTCCATCTCAATGTCTCTGTGCTTGCCAGAACAAAGCACACCTCCATTAATATTTTAGTGTTCTTTTTATCTCAATGCTAACACCGCTCAACACAACTTTTTTTAGGGAGGCTGTGAAAGAAAAAATATTGGGAAAGATGGAGAGGGGGAAAGTGAAAGAAAGAGAGAGACAAAAAAGATAGTGAGAAAGACTTTGTGTTCTCAGGATTTCAACTTGTCTTGTGTAATAGTCCCACTGGTAGTGGAGTTGCTTTCTCTGTGCTGCCCAGCAGGACATCAAAGAAAAAACCTGATATCCAAACTACTGAACACACAGTAGAAACATTTGAATGAGTCCAATACAGGCAAACCTGTCAGTATGATTGCATTCGAGCCAGATACAATGCTTGTCTGATATCTAAACTAAACTCTTGTCAGTGCTGATATTTAGATGGTTTTCATTCAGTAGTAATACGGTAGTTATTCTAAGCAGTACACATAGCTGGGAATTGTCTGAAACTTTGGTACAAAAGTATACTGTTCTGTAGTTTGATGAAGCTGATATGAGGTTCCCTGTCACTTACTCTGATCTCTTATCCTTGTGCCCTATCTCTACCCAATATATATTTTAGAAAGAGTAGCTGATATGATTGGGGCACTATATCTTTCCTGATTTATCTTTCCATCTTGTCACTCTTTCTGCATGTCTTTGCTTTGAGGCTAGGGAATGGGTAGCTTTAAGATCCCACCTGACATCTCTAAGATTGTAACCACAGAAACATCTCATAATTTCCCCCTAATTAAATTGTCACTCTTCCCTCCTTTGGGATGTCACATTTCCCTAATAAAGTGGAGCAAGGTAATCCATAAAACTATTGGTAAAGCGGGGGAGACACTTAGCCATTTTTATTACAGCCAAAGACATTTAACACAGCTACTCTGCTGTTAATTGAAATGTATTTATTTTTTTCCTATCCCATGATGAGTTTCTACAGAAACCATTTGTGACCATCTTATAGGTAACAAAAAAAGTAATTACAATTCAACATGTATTCTACACATTATAGTAATTACTGGCAACAATGGGCTTGGGCTCTTTGAGTTAGCTTGACAGAGGGAGATCCAAAAACACAATAGGAAGGCCTTCCTAGACAACCTGACTTAGACACATAGATTAATTGCTTCTTTGTACCCAGAAATGGAGGAGCAGTGCCTTCACCTGCGTGCTGCTTCCAGGAGGAGTTGGCCCAGGGGATACGTGCAGGGGAGGAGGAGAGCTGTAGTTGTGTGTGTGTTTGTGTTTGCGTGGGGAGACAACATCAAGAGAGGTTGGTGGCCTGTTTTGGGGTGTCGCATAGAGCCTGAGGTAGAATAGGTAGTGGGGTGATAGTAAGGGAGGGGTGAAGGGTGCCGTCAGGAGATCCCGGGGCAAGCGGCCGTGGGCATTCGGCTGTGAAAAGTCATTCAGAGGGAAAACACCGGGCATCCTTTATTTATTTGTGTCTGAAATATTTATCTGTCACGTGGGTCGTTTTATAATGGGCCTGTCAGTCTCCTCTGCCCACTCAAGGGTGCGGACATGTTGCCCTGAGCACCCGCTGTGGATCTCCTGTGAATAATTGGTGGAATTTCACTTTTGGGAATGTTGCACTCTGACCCTAGAGCTTGTTGTTTTTCTGCATCAAGAGAAAGGTAGAATGTTTTAAAGTATTTACCTTGGCTTGGCTTTTTCATCCATCTCACACACACGTACACACAGACACATACACACTGACTCTCTCTCTTTCTCTCTCTCACTCTCTCTCTCTGTGTCTCGTATACTATCTCATACACACATTCAAGTTGGAAAATAAATAATTCATCCCTTTACTCCAAGATGAAAACCCAATCAAGCTGAAAATCCCTGTCTTGCGGCACCTCTGAGCTGCCAGTGCTGCCGGTTAATGTGATGCTCACTGTTCTAATGTGCCGTTGTGTCGGTACTCAAAGTAAAGGCCTCTTCCAAAGCAACGTGCACTTCCTAATATTAATGGGAATTCTAATCTGGTGTAATCGCCTAAATGAAAGCCTACTTGTGTATTTCACAGTGAGCTGAAAAGCGGAGTGAATGACAGGAGCCGCCATCTTTCGAATTGTTTCATCACTGTTGTCTCTTCAGGGAGAGGCGTGCAAGTTTGAAACCCTGTCAGGCGGATAAAGAGACTAAGCAAACAACAACAATACAAATATGTTCTGTTGAGGGCTTGCAGCAGAAGTTGGCTCTGATGAGGGGCGGGTCAGGTGGGAGTCCTTTATGACACACCGCATCTCGTCTGTTCACCGGGATTCGGCTTAGCTCATGTAGACTTTCCCAAGCTTTTTGCAAACGCAGCATACTATTACACTGAAGTGACTGCTTGGAACTTTTTGTGGCTTGTTTGACGATAATTTTAACCAAGGCTCTGCCATAGATGTACATCTACGCTTGTGACCCTGTGATTACACACATGAAGATATTGTATTGAGTGTCTGCAGCTGTAAACAGAGAAGTGGTGACAGTTTACCTAGATATTAATACAGACACACAAGTATACTCAATATACTTAAATATAGAACACACACACACAAGATGTGTCCAACATATAAACATTTACAATTAAGCAAATAAACACAAAACATGCATACAGAAACACACACACATGTACACACTAAAATACAGTCTGTAGTCTGAGCATGCATAATTAAGGTGTACCTTGTTTGGAGAAAGTGCATGTCGCCTCTGGATGTGCACACCACATCCCCAGAAAGATGCTTTGAATAATGAAAAGTGTCACCTATGCAAAATGCAGGAGATGAGTATGCCTGCCTGTGAATGTGCTTTGTGCGTGTTTTTGTCTGCATACTTGTATATATGTATAGCTCTCTGGCTGTATCATACATATCCAAAAATGTGTGTGTTGGCCTGTGTGTGTATGTGTGTGTACAGATCTGCAGACTGTCAGAGGTTTCTGAAAAGGTGTGTCTGTCTATGATGATGAAGAGGGAGGGCCCTTTGTCATTTAACATAGTGCTACTAGGACACTGAGCCATATGTGAGTACATAGAGCTGACAGCTGAGGCCCAGTCTTCCCTTGTCCACCCTCCCACATCCTCATCCCCAACCCCCCTAGCATCCCTCCTTCTCCCCGCCTATCCTCTCTGACTGATGGCTCTTGTCCCGTGAAGCAGAGGCACAAACACGGATATGGTCCAGGACATCTGTCGACAGGCATGTCTTCATCACAGTCTTTCTACTGATGATAAGCTGTGATTGGGACAGGCTGAAAGCACTAGTACTGATGCTTACATGTTGATATACTTTGAGTATTTGTCCTTTAATCACCCTGACTGAAATAAAATTTTACTCATTAACCACTGCCAATCACTCAGTGCAGAATATACCATATTGCAAGACAGAATGATTAAGCTTCAAGATCCATGTCTTCTTTTCACTGTGTTGGAAATGTAATATGTTTAGTTAATCTCTCATCAGAAGTAAGAGATACAGACAACATGTTATGCTGCTCCCGAGTCAATCAGTGACAAATGTATCACCTTGTTTAGAACTGTTATTGCCCTATCTTTATTTAACCAATGGCAAGATGATAATATTTGCTCATTGCTAGGATTTTTAGCATTTCAGTTGGATTCACTGTTACAGAAGGAAGAGTGAACCTTGTGTTAATGGATGGCACAGTACGAGGAATCATAACAATCAAACTGTGTGTGTATTTTTCAGGGAAAAAAGCAGTGGAGATAGTCTACAGAATGATTGTGCCCTTAGTGTTCAGGGGCTTAAGTTGCCTATGAATTAGTAAAGTAGAAAAGTAGCTAATCTTGTTCAAGAGTTCATTGCAACATAGGCATACGATGAGAGGTTATGTAGCGGCCAGTGAGGTCGTCATTTGAGCCATTCTGGTGGGGGAACGCTATCAGTCTACTGATATCACAGTTTTAAATAGTTATTGTCTGAGGTGTGGGGTTTGGGACCAAAGTTCTGGAGCTCACCTAAAAGTGTTTAATTTTTGTGTAGGATTATGTTGTGTTTTTTAAGATTTCATTGTAATTATGGAATTACAGGATGCAGATTTTTTGCTGGATGAGAGACATTGGCAGTGCTGCTGTTTAGAATCTGATTTTAAAGGTAAAAGTCACATTTATATATATATCTTTATATATATATATATATGTGTGTGTGTGTGTGTGTGTGTGTAAGTATGCTTTTAAGTACTCTATGCCATTTTGTTGTAAAAACAAAAACAAGTTATACATTTTTTTTTCTTTAAAGGCATTGATATAACAGGAAGACAAGCCCATGCAGTGCCTACAGATTTGCTGGGAAAATTCAGGAAAATTTTAACAGTAAAGTCTACATTTTTGACAGTTGAGCCTGTCCTAAAAATAGTCATGTAATATTGCTTAGTCTGTGCTATGATAAGTGCTATGCCAGCTAATGAAAAAATATCCCTGCAGACCAGTCCAGTTTTAATTTTCACTTTGTCTTTGTAACTCTGATTTTATTGAATGGTATGCTGATAACCTGCATATGCATGAATGAAAGAGTGAAAGAGAGGCAGGCTTCTCAATGCTCAGACTTTATTTTTTTATTTTTATTAAAAATCTAGCATACATATTCCTTTTCCTTAAACTGTACTGCAAGTGAGGGTTGTTGTAAATAGTCCTAAGTTATAGGTAAGTTAATGTAAAAGCGTTCCCACATCATTTTCATTTAATATTGATTGCAGCCTGCCTTGCACATACAGTTTGGAAACCTTTAATTAGCAACTGCAATGAATATCAGATGATTTGTTTAAGAAGTAATTTTGCCAAAGCAGAAATTATTATATTTTTTGAAATTTTGCACTTTCCTGATTTAACTTAGTACATAGTACATTGTGTGCCCTCTGTGCAACCCACTGACAACAGCTACCTTAAAACCCCACCCTGTAGCCATGGCCGAGACATAATATCTAATTAAGTTTCAGAGCTGCATTTTCATTTGTTAATCACTTAAGTGCTTCGAGGATAACCTGATATCCAAAGGTCTTGTCCCAGTAGCCCAAAATGTCATAATGCAATTATATGCATGATTAGCCTGACCTGTTTCTATAGCACCCTCCCTCCCTGTCTCTCGCTGCTGGAGAAGCTGACAACTGCTGGCATGTTTATTTTGATGAGATTAGGTGTGGAGGAGGCCCTGACTGTGTGCAGCAGGCATGGCACCCCCATCTGGTCACTGGCAGAACTAACGACAACCACCACCAGTAAGTGAAGAGGAGAAATGAATGAAGGAGAGGTTGGAGTACTTGCACTTGCTCAGGTGGAGAAGATAATCTTTCAATCTCTTTTTAGCCTTAGGAACTGTGGGAAAAATGTAGAAACCAATGGAAATTAAATAAATAAAAATAAAACAATTTATACTTCTTAACGGATAATATGATCACGAATTATTAATCAAATCATCTTGATCCGAGAGGTTTGGTGCTTTACTTTGTGTTGCTTCGCAGAACAGCAATCCTCTCTAATCTGATTGTGTCGAGATAAGGCGGCTTTAGCCTCGCCATTGTGCTACTCTGATTAAAAGGGGCAGGAGACACACTGCTTTCCGTGATGGTCATGAAGAAAGGTGAAGCATACATGCAGACTCGCATGCAAATGCAAAAACAAATAAAACCTGGCACAATGACTCATATTTGATACAAAAATCCTTAAAAAACATAGATTGACTCCGATAAGTATGATACTTACACCATGAGTGTATTTTCTCCCATACACATACATCTGTGCACATACATGTGTAATGTAGAGAAGGATCTGACAAATCTGTATCCCTTTTGTAATGGCTACGCAAATTATAACTCTTTCACCCTCTTTTTGATATTTCTTTGTATGTCTTTTTGTAAGATAATTATGTCTCTTAGTAAAGAGGTGATATAATCCTGCTGAGCAGTTTTATCAACCATGACTTACCAGAAGTAGGCACAGATTGTCTGAGGCATTAATTCTAATTGAAATTACATCTTCACACACACTAACACCACATACTCATAAGAGAAACACAGTGACCCGTTCACGCTCCATATCAGAATTTTCTTGTGTCATGTATTTTATATAGTTCCTATGAAGTTGGGCTGCTTATCCTAATTAGGTGTGATTTGACTTTGGATTTAATGGATTTGAAAGGGAATATCTGAGGAAGTGTGCATTTTGACAAAGGCAGCAGGCTTGGGATGTATAGAGCCCATGTGTCTCTAGAGAGTGGCGTCAGGTCCCTGGGTAGACCATTAGAGAGTGCATGCCTTCCCAGCCCTCACCCCACCTCCAACTACATGGTTCCCTGTACCGAAGGAGACTCAAGCAGATGGACCTAAAGCAGAATATTCATGTTATACTACCGTGTGTGTGTGATCCTTCAGTCAACTTAAGCACACAAGCATGTACATATGGGCAAACACATCATTCACTCAGCTGATAGCTTAGCACACACACAGATGAAAACGTATGAAAATGTTTGAAATGCGGAAAAGAGAGAGAAGCATAGTCATTTAAACATCAAAAATAACTAACTTAAGTGAACTTTTGAATTAAATTGCATCATCTATTTGAAATAGTACATTGACTGTTGAAACAGAGAGGAAATAACCTATTGGTTTTATCTGGATTTGTCCTCAGGATCCTGCATGGAGTAAGGGTTGGGCATGTGAGGACCAAACCAGCATGGGAAGACTTGAACACAATGTAAAGGGCCTTTCTAACAGGAAAAGGCTTTGAGAGGTGTCTAATCGGTAACAGGCATTTTACAGCCCCACATCAGAGGGAAGAAAAAAAACCGTCTGGATTGACCTATGATGTGAGCCGTTTTCACCTTGGCACAGACCACCTGGAAAAGCAATGAGTTAACCACCATTTATGCAGCTTCCCCCACACATTAAGTTTGGAGCAATTCTGTTGCCACTCACAGACCTTGGTGTTTTTAGAGGTTTAGAGACGTGTTAAATCATGTTCATTTAATTTAGTAAGCAGACAATAAAAAAAATAGACTGTCACTGTTGTGTGTTGTTTAGTTAACTAAAAAATGTGTGCCAGTGTACTGTATATGCCAGCTTATAAAAATCACAGAAACAGTTGAGATCTTCTGTTAACTGAACACTTACTCAGCACAATGGCACCTGGCAAGTGGCAAGTAAGTAGTCACTTATTGGAGCTGATGTGTTGGAAGCAGGAACAGGAACACACAGAGTATCTCCAAAATGGCATGATGGTCATGGTAGAATGACCTTAATACTGGATGACTTACATGCTGTATAAAAATCAACATTCACTACCTCATCCAGTGGGGGGAAGGATTGCCAGTAGAGACACTGTGATGCTCTTGGCAGTGTTCTGCTTAGAAACCTTCTGTCCTGGCATTTTCATGTATGTTATTTAAACATGTGCTACCCATGGGGCGGCTGTGGCTCAAGAGGTAGAGCGAGTCTTCTACCAATCGGAAGGTCAGTGGTTTGATTCCTGGCTCCCCTAGTCTGCATGCCGAAGTATCCTTGGGCAAGATAATGAACCCCACGTTGCCTCCGATGCATTC
The DNA here is from genome assembly GCA_015106735.1 of Paratilapia polleni. NCBI lineage: Eukaryota > Metazoa > Chordata > Actinopteri > Cichliformes > Cichlidae > Paratilapia > Paratilapia polleni. Next base: position 15,997 of record VUQI01007953.1, on the reverse strand, counting down.
ATCTGAGTGTGTGTGAATTTAAGTGTAGATGAGAGTGCTGTGTGAATGTGGCATGTAGTATAAAGCTCTTTGAGTACTCAAAACTGAGTAGAAAAGTGCTATGTAAGTACCAGTCCATTTACCTATCTAGAGCTGGGTGCTATATTGAGTTTTTAAGCTATTGTCAGTACATTGTAAACAAGGGTGAGGCAATGATTTGTATTTTGATTTAGTTTGATGTTATGTTCCATAGCCCTTTTCTTTCACAAAGCCATGCTAGTGATCAAACCTGCCTCCGCTCTCTCAGAAGTTTTCCTCATTGTTTCCAACAGCACAGCTGGTGTCTGGAATTTTTGTGTAAGTTAATTTTGTCAGATGATGACATCAAGATGTCATTCAAGCAGAGATTGTCCATCCCAAGTTGGCAACACTTCTGCAACATCTAAGGAGACAGTACATCTTCAAATAGGTAAGGAAACCGTCTTTGTTTTTTGTAGTTGTTGTTATAGATTTTTTAAATTTTATTATTTCTTTTATTAAAAGTGCTCATCCCATCTGCATTCTGGTTTTACTTAAGACTGAACAGTAAGCTCACTTTGGAGAAAATACTATACACTCACTGGCCACTTCATTAGTTACACCTTGCTAGTACTGGGTTAGACCCCCTTTTGCCTTCAGGACTGCCTTAATTCTTCATGGCATAGATTCAACAAGGTGCTGGAAACATTCCTCAGAAATTTTAGTCCATATTGACATAATACCATCACACAGTTGCTGGAGATTTGGTGGCTGCACATGCACAATGTGAATCTCCTGTTCCACCACATCCCTAAGGTGCTCTACTGGATTGAGATCTGGTGACTGTGGAGGCCATTTGATTACAGTGAACTCATTGTCTTGTTCACAAAACCAGTTTGAGATGATTTGAGATGATTTGAGCTTTGTGACATGGCGCATTATGCTGCTAGAAGCAGCCATCAGAAGATGGGTACACTGTGGTCATAAAGGGATGGACATGGTCAGCAACAATACTCAGGTAAGCTGTGGCGTTTAAAAGGTGCTCAGTTGGTGCTAAGGGGCCCAAAGTGTGCCAAGAAAATATCCCCCACCCCATTACACCACCAACAACCTGAACTGGTGATAAAAGGCTGGATGGGTCCATGCTTTCATGTTGGTTATATGAAATACTGACCCTACCATCTGAATGCCGCAGCAGAAATTGATGTTTTTCCAATCTTGTATTGTCCAATTTTTGGTGAGGCCATGCGTATTGTAACCTCAACCTCCTGTTCTTAGCTGAAAGGAGTGCCACCTGGTGTGTTTTCTGCTGCTGTAGCCCATCTGCTTCATGGTTCGATGTGTTGTGTGTTTAGAGATGCTCTTCTTCATACCTTGGTTGTTACAAATGGTTATTTGAGTTACTGTTGCCTTCCTATCAGCTCAAAGCTGTCTGGCCATTCTACTCTGCCCTCTGGCATCAACAAGGCATTTTCGCCCAGAGAACTGCTGCTCACTGGATATTTTCTCTTTTTTGGAAAATTCTCTGTAAACCCTAGAGATGGTTGTGCGAGAAAATCCCAGTAGATCAGCATTTTCCGAAATACTCAGACCAGCCCATCTATCACGAACAACCATGCCACGTCCAAAGTCACTTAAATCACATTTCTTCCCCATTCTGATGCTCGGTTTGAGCTTCAGCAGGTCGTCTTGACCATGCCTCCCTGCCTAATTGCATTGAGTTCCTGCTATGTGATTGGCTGATTAGATATTTGCATTAAGAAGCAGTTGAACAGGTGTACCTACTGAAGGTGCCAGTTAGTATATATTGTTCATTTCCATTTTGACCTAAAAACACAGGAATATGATTTTATCCCTGTTGCTTAGACCTACACCTACCTAAACATGGCCCCATGTAGACCACATACCTTCATGGTAAAGCTATTCCCTACCATGCGGCGTGTTGACTGATGTTTGCTCACAGGCTGTTGCCAGTGCCAGACGTTTGAGGTGCTTTGGGCTGTGAGGCTTTGAGTGTGACCTCATGTTCCATTCTGTTTCTATGCTGCTGTGCCTCGGCTCTCTGTCCTCCTGGGCTGACACTTCACTGTAGCTCCAACAACTGCTGTGGGACTTTGAACATCTGTAAGCCACAGCTCTAACTCACTCAGCCACCTCTGCATGAAACACATGCTCTCTGTGCAGCTGTGTGTCTTTCTTGTAGAGGTTGTAAGGTTGTGGTCAGAATACTTTGGTCAAATTTAGTATATATTTATTGTAAGCCACAGTGTCTGCATATGTGCAGCATATAGGTAAATAAGTAAACTAGTGTGCCAGCTTCATTCAAAGAGAGCAATATGATTTTAACATATGTCTGATGGAGGTTGTATGTTACATATGCATACAACCTCCTATAACCTCATATGCATATGCCTTTTCACTGATAATATTGCCTTCAGTTGCCCTCGCATTTCTGCGATACAACCAGGGCAGGTCAATCATGGTAGAAAAAGACTGGATTTCTGCTACTCTTCTCAGTCAGTCATGTGACTCAACAGTTCATTTTCTTTTTGTTTTGTCGTGTGAGAAAAAAAAAAGTGAATACCTTTGTAGTGAATTCAGTAGAAAAAATGTTTTATTAAACGCCTTATGTTTATTGACTTCTCTTTCATGTCAGTTCTTTTGTTCTGTCTTTGTAGTGGCAAAAGATCTCTGTGCATCATCATTTGTGAGCGATCTGAGATGTCAGAGGTGTCCTTTTGATGTGGAGTGCAGACCTCATACGAGGCACCACCTGTGCGGCTCTCGTAGTGCGCCTGTGGATGTTTTAGTGCGCTTGCATATGTGTGAATAACTGTGTGTGGGTGTAGATCTTAGTTTGTGTTAGTATGGGAAAATGCCTGTGTGCGTAATTATTAGTATGTGTGCGTGTAATCAGCCACCTCCAGAACCTGTTCCACAGGGAGCGGAATGGGCGTTGAAACATCAGCCGTTCTTATGTCTCTGGTAATTGCGACAGTCTGATCCTCATTGGCAGTGTGTGTCACTGCCTTTGATCCTAGTGATACCACACACAAGTTTGGCAACACACAGTTTGCGACACGTTAACTCAGATGCACACGCATTCAAAAAGGTTCCTTTAAAGTCCCTGAAACTCTGTGTTGTTGCCTTGTATGTCATCATACATCAAGCAGATGACCTCAGTGGTAGTCAGTGGAGAGAAAGAGAGAGAATTGAGTCAATGTGCATAAAGATTAGAGTGATTATGCCAGCAGAGCTTAGTAGTCACTTATGCAAGTCTGAGTGGAATCTTCAATGTTAGTTCATAAGTCTGAGTGAATTCTCAGTCCTCACACACCTTAAGAGTTATTTCATAAAAAACAAACAAACAAACAAACAAACAAAAAAACTATTGATGAAATTGATTGAATTATTAAAACATGTCTTATTTGGCTATTGAATATTTTTGCATCACAAGCTTAGTGGCAGTACAAAAACACAAGTGTGCAATCGCATTAGATTGATTAAACATCACAACTTGGATTCTTTAACATACATGAAAACTGAAAATCTGATTAATATGCATGATTGGAGGGGGAAAGTATGTATGGATTATTAGATTTTTGTGCATAAATTGATGATAAATGGTATTGCTGTTGTTTTGCTGGTGAATGTTATTCAAACTGCAAATTTTCATATTCGCTGTCAATTTCTATTTAAATGTGATGTCACATTGAATATGTTTTTCATGTGGGAAACACACCACAGATGGAACAAGACCTGTGAGATGGTCCTCTGCCCCACTGTGTTGCTCACAGTGTTAGACTCAAGTATCATATCTGAACTACATTAAATTGTTCAAAAATACTATAGTTACCTAGACTTAATACAACAGTGTTTTCCATGTAATCATTATATACATACTTTTTGTGCACACACACATATCTGGGTCAGGCTTTTATCCCCCTTCAATGTCATCTGCAAGAGCGACAGATTTTTCCTCACTTATTAATGCTTGTTAACTAATTACTAGAAAATCCCAGATTAATAGGAATACTCAGATATTTACAACATGTTTACGCCACTATGTTTCCTCAAATGCAAACAAGACCCACAAATAGACTATGCCCTAACATTTTAAATGAGGCTGGTTTGTTTGTGTTGAACATCTACAAATGATCTTTTAAACATGCCATTGGTTGAACTTCTCTAAAGTCACTCCAAAAAACAACCAGAATGAGACTACCTGGGGACGATTCCTGAAGAGCTGCTAATGAACAGAGGAAGTGAGACAACAAACAAATGTTTTCTTCTTTAATTCTCCTGGCCTTGGCTGTTTGATATAAGATGCATGCCGAGACCCTTTGTGGTTTAATGCAGTGGAGAGGGGAAACTATAAAAAGAGCAGCTATTAGACAGAGCTTATATTTAGTATGTATGCAAGAGTAACACTGACTCTGTAACTTGTGGTCTTTTAGGGAGAATGGGGGCATAAAGAGGCAACAAAACCTTAATCTGTCTGTTTCACTTTCATCAGAAAGCAAACGACATGCATCGCACACCAATCAGTGCAACTTGTTCCCTTCATCTTCATTTTCCTCTGAAAAAAAGCCTTTTGTGTATTGATCCTCTCTCTTTTGTAGTCTCTAGCACCCTGCTTAGTTTGAGAGTGACTGTTACAGAAAATTTCACTGTTATTTTTCCTCTTATCCGTGATTATGTAAATGTGTTCATAAAGATTGATTAATCTCTTTATAACTTAATGTTGTTAGTACTTCCTCTTGCCAGATTTAGCCTGTGGCAGGTCAGTTATGTTTTTCTTCTGCGCATCTCTCTCCGTATGATGTTTTGTTGCTATTGTTGTCCATCACCTGCTTTTGGTTTTCACTTAAAGCCATGCTCTGTACACTCTTGGAAATGCAAGGTACCTCCCAAACACACACACACACACACACACACACACACACACACACACCCCTCTGTCAATCAGCCTTCGCCATCCTCTTTGCTGCCACCTCCTCCACCACAGGGAAAAGGTCCTGCTGATTAGAACAGGGCTCTCACTGAGTGCCATCCATCATCATCTAACCTACTGATCCTCCCTTCTGATTACTCCATCTCTCTCACACACACACTCACACATGCGGACATATAAAAGTAGCATAAACACACAGACACAGGTACAATATATGAACACTTCACATTGATTGAATCTGGATTAATTAGCTATGAGGTAATCATTGGCTGCAAACAAGGCTGTATGTCAGAAGAGTTGACATTTAGTCGACACAAAAGAGAAAGAGGGAAGCAAGATGTTGTGTGTGTGTGTATGCGCATATGCGTTTGTACTGGGGGCAGTGCTGCTGCTGTTTAAAGCATTACACACAGTGGGCTCCTTCTCCACTGTCAGGGAGAGGGTCTGACTGAGGCCTGTTTGGTTGTAAAAGGAAGCTGACAGCTTTGTTAACAAGTCCGAGCAGATGAGAGGGATTACTTTATTCCATGGCATGAGGATGGTATTGAGCAGACAGCCCTGAGTTATCTATGGATTTGTCGGCTTCCAGTGATTCACTTGTGATTTTTCATAAATTTGTGTGTTACAGAGTACTAGGCTGTCCTAACTGTCACCATTAGTTGTAGTTGTTTTCCAGGTAATGCTGTGGCACAAAACACAGTAATCCTATGGAAAGTTGAATTTTGACACAAAATTGTATTTATTTAAAAAATTTATGTTTTTTTGTTTGTTTTTTTGTTTGGTTTGTTTTTTGTTTTTTTTGTTTATCAGATGAATTAGATTTCATGATAAAATACTGTCAAAATAGCATCTTTCTAGAAGGTACAGTTAGGCCCTGTGGTGTATATATTTAGGTATATCATACATATTGTCTGATGGCTAGTTTGTGGACATATTTAATTCTAGCTGGCTGAATTTACAAAACACTGAGTTGCAACAACAAATGTCACCAAAGCAGAATATTTGCCTAAAGTGCTCTGACAGAAGTATAAGTCAAATCAACGCGGATGGAAAATGAAAAAAAGGTAGGTAAGACTGAAAATGGCAAAACACAGCAACACTTGTGCAACAGCAATGATTACTCAGTTTGTTAGTTTGCTTTACTTAATATTTAATACTGAACTGTAATATTTTTTTTATGTCATTTATTATGGCACAATATTTCATTACAATACTACGTGTTCTAGTGCAGCAGCAGGTGCAGGAGTTTGTAGTCTCTTTGTTCTATATTGATACTGGTCAGAGGTAGGCACAAATGTAATGATGGTACCTAGTCAGTTTCACGCTGTCGCATTTCAAAAGCTGGTTTGCCTAAAAAACAAAAAAAGGCGTGTAATGTAGCAACAGCCCTACAACATATAACTACAACAGTTAACTATGCTATAATTATAACTTACCAGAATGACAAGGCCGTGATCACATGAGCATATTTTCCGAAATGTTGTCGAAGGTGATGTTTTTCCCTTCTTCTATGCAAGTTGCTGCTTCCAACCTGGAAAGTGCAAAAATAAAAAGAAATTTAAAAATAGTATGACGTTTTGTGTCTATCAACACAAACAAAAGGATTGCTTTCTGGTGACTGTTTTACATTTTGCTGAAACTGGGCAGATATACCACACCTATGTTTCGTGTGCGAAATGTAAAAATGAACAGAGTGCAGTTAAATTGGAAAGCATTTTAATGTTATATTTAATTGAATTTATGTAATGCTACAAAACAAAACAAAAAACAAAACAAAACAAGAAAAAAAAAACACCTGCTGGGACACCTCTTTAAGTTAACTAGTAATACGTTTGGGCATAAGTGCATCATAAAGGAGCTGATTCCTTCAGAAATAAAGATGGAGAGGGAGAATCAATGTGAAATTTATGTTGGGAGAACCATGAGGTTTTTCATATTAGTATCGAGTGCAGTGTAGAGTGAAATTTGCTGTTGTATATAATGAGTCACAGAAGTGTCAGAAAGTCAAAGATTGTCTCCTCAGTGAACATAGATGAAAGAGTTGAAACATCAAGTTCACTCACTTCTACAGATGGTTCCTTGCTGTGCTTAAGGGTTGAGATAACAAACACAACTTCCATTTCATCATTATTTTATCATAGTATTTGTTAACTGAACATATAACATAGGGTCAAAAAAGTATTTTTTGGAATTCATTTCAATTATACATCTTCAGAGATCTCTCTGTGCCTGTGTTTGACATTTTTCCTTATAGCAGAACATGTTTGTAGGATGTGAAGAAACCGTTCTAACACAATAGAGCACCAAGCTAATTATGTTGCTGTCAATTATTCATTGGTGAGCCAGGTTTGCAAGCTTGCATACGCATACAGTTTCCTCTTTTTCCTGTGTGTCTTAAAGGGTTGCTAACAGGGACCACAGAAGAAGTTATAGGCATCAATATTTCATAGTTAATTATGACAGCAGAGCCACTGACTTTAATATTCCTGGCGACACACTTGTTGTGGGTTTCTGCAGCCTGTTCTTGTTTGTGACACATCAAGGTGTAGGAACGCTGGATGAAATAATAAATATGGAGGCATATGGGTAGTCAACATGCGCTTCCAGTCGATCCAAGCAAATGCAAGCACGTGGGCACAAATAAAAGAATACACACACACACAGGGAAATTAGTTTATTATTTAGTTGTTACATTACCTTAATATTGGACCTCGCATCAAAACTTGAGTTTCTTTAGCTAGGATCCACTCACAGTAGACAATAGTTTAGCTTTAGGAGCTTTGCCTTGAGATTTAGGTTGAAGTATGCATCTGACCTCCAGGGGAAACAAGCACTAACCCTAATTAAACACAAAAACAACAGCAATATCCATTAGTGCTCACAATTAAACATTGGCAAATGTTTTTTTCTCTGTAACAAAACATGTCAGAATATTTAAACATCATTCTTTGCCTTATAGTTTCCAGCGGAATGAGAATTGTCAGTGTGTAGTTACTGTCTGTTAAAGTACAGTAATTTACTCAAGGGAGAGCAAGGCAGCCATAGAGCACTGCTCTACAATCCATGAATCAGAACACAATACAAGAAAATTCAAACCACTTTGGAAGGGCATACAAAATGTACAAATGTCAGTCTATTGTCTGTTTGTGTGTATGGCACCCTCATGACTCCAATATCACCCCCAGGGGCAAAGCTGGGTATTTGGAAGTTGACAGTGTTAGTTTAGTCCCGCCTCTGGGACTAATCACACTAATGAGGGCATTAAAGGAGTGTTAGGGTCACAGTGATTTGCATTACTGTGTGTGCAGGTGTTATCCCTTGACATAGATGGACCCCAGGGAGATTTTCAGGGGACCAGAGTAGGCTTGAGGGCCTAAGCTCTGCCGAGTCAAAAACTGGTTGGACTGTGATGGATACCCTGCCCCAGGGAGAATGTCCACAAGAGCACTTAACCGTAAACACACATAGACAAACACAGACACACAAATGCTCCACAGACAGAAAGATGCAAGCCCCAGACACAGAGCAGACAGCGCACAGCGAGGTGGAAATGAGATGTTTAGCTTGATGATGCGTGACATCTGTAATGCATTCTAATTCTCCCCATCGGAGCACTAGTCTTTAAGGATGATTGATGATGTTGTTTCATCGTCTCAGTAAACACAGCTTAATAAATGAAGACCATGTCTGATCATCCGCAACTTCTGTGATTCAAACTGAATTCAGCATTGTTCAGAAACTATAATGGCATAATGTAAAATTTCACTCATTTTTCATTTCTTGTAATACTGAATTCCCTGTTTTTCAGTGTTTTTTTTGTGTGTGTGTGTGTGTGCTATCAGTTTGACTTATTTTTCATTCATTGGTACCTGGGAACACTGAATTCCATTTCCATGCGACTATGCCTGTAAGACTCTGGGCAATGTCAGAGTGTGTGTCTTTCCATCTACCTTTTGTGTGTGGTTGTGTATGCTTTTGTGATCATGTAGCTGGGCAGTAAAACTGCTTGTTTGACCAGTAAATGGTGCAGAGAGTAGCTGTTTCACAATCACCCCATCGTGTTTTGCAGACATCATTATTGCATATGTGGCATGGTCATCTTTGCTATTACCATTACTTAACCCTTAACTTGCCCTGAAAGTAAGCCTACCATTAACATTACATGTTAATCACACGTGCGACCAGCTTGCCTTTTGTCTAGGTTGAATTTAATGTTGTATTTCGACGTATTCTGCATATATTGTAGATGTACCATGGTAAATACATTTCAGATCAGGTAGATGCATGTTGTTTAGAAAAAATAAAGCATCCCAACTGAATGAAGGTGACATACCTAATCTGTGGCTGAGGCCTTAGTTGAAAATATTTGTATTTTGGGTTCTTGTTGTGCATTCACTGTGGGAATGCATCTTATCTTAACTTAAGATAGACTTTTTTATGCTAACTTCATCACATACTGCATACATCTCACCTGTCTGTGCTTACTCTGCATTATTGTACTGCTGAATAATCCACACAGTGTATTGTTAAAGTATTGATGGATACATAGGCAAAACGCACTGCAGTACAGTAGCTATGTGTCCGTACCCCAAGTCACAAGTTCACATACACAGTGAACTTGTGACTGGGAAGAAGGGCATTGAATACACTGAACCACAGATGTAGCAGTCAGTGATATCAGAGTGTCCTGTGAGGTTCTTCAAGAGGGTACTATCAGCTCGTGGGACCTTGAAGATTAGATTGTGTGTATAATCTAGGGAAGAACTGCATTGTCTACTTATGCTGTAGTTTGTATAAAAAGAGGATGAGGTTCTGGCCATCAGATGCTTAGAAAAACAATATCAGCATACAGGAAGACATTTTCAACTTGATATAAAATGATAACATGCTGTTAAAGTTGATGTATATGCAATATGAATTTTCTTATAACAAGCAAGAGTAACTACAATGTTTTTTCTTTTGTATTACTTTGGCAAGGGTGCCACACTTTACACTGTAAGATACAGACTTTGAGCAAGCAGTTGGCGACAATGGGGAGGAAAAAAACTATTCTAACAGGTAGAAAACTCTGGCAGAACCACACTTGGGAGAGATAAGCATCTGCTTCGACCATTTACGATGAGGGATTAGCAAAAAGAGAAAAAAAAAGAATGCATAGAGAAACACCAACTGTAACAATTAATTGGCAGGCTGATGGGGCCAGTGACAGTAGATCAGCAACACGCAGCTCTGGAGCCTGAGATACCTGCAAAGGTGCAGGAATAGAGAAGAAGAAGTACAACTGCCTTTTTAAACAGATTGTCTTAATTCATTGTTGAATGTAACATCAGTTGCTGCATAGTTTAAATGGAACTGTTTAGTATGGTGCTGACAGCTTTTAAACACACATAAAATAACCATGAATAAACCAGTTATGCAAAGCCACAATTCTGGGATTGCTGTAACTATGTGGTCCATTGCAAATTACAGTTAAAAAAAAAAAAAAATATATATATATATATATATTATATAAAATTATATAGTAGCAAAAGTTAATTGGATGCTTTTGCCGATAAAGTTCTGTGGACCTTAGTCATGGATATCCTAATCACAAGCCGTGACTACACAGCTAAATTACAAACCCTTTATTTTATAACAACACCACGTAGACTAAACTTTGTGTACTATAACACATACAGTTTCGTCTTTTCCCTGCATATTTGTGAATTAAAAAATTATATTCAAAACCACAGTAACCTCTCTACATCTTTTCTTATTTTTTCTCCACTCATTTTAAAGTATTTTCCAAATAACCACTAAATGAATTAAAACCACACTTGTGATTCAGCTTCTTTCTGTTTACATGGTTCACAATCTTGGTTTAGTTTTTGACCTCATGTCTCTCTTGAATAAGTATTATTTTTATACCATTCATTCTGAGCCCCAAAATGAACATGGACCCTTATATACATCTGTTCTCGGCTTATTTACAAAAATGCATAGATTTAGATGCATATTTTTTGCTCACCCCTCATTAAAAGACTCCTTGCAAAAGCTGGATATATAGGATATCGCCTGACTTTTCTAAGGATGTAACTGCAGCACCATTAGGCATTTCTGTTTACAAAATATAGTAATTTAAATTTTTAGATTTTCCCAAAAAATTAAATAGCTGCCCTTTTTTTCTACTAAACTAAACATATAACCTGCTGTTATACTTTGGAATAGCCAGGGGAAGCTGTGTATATTTCAGAAACCACAATAGCAACTTGAATATGGACGTTAATATGCAAAGGATTCACCCAATAACACTACAATGTTTTGAATCACTCAATATCTGCCTAAAGGAATAGTTTGACACAGGATATGTGTTGGACTGTGTTTTGGCCTGGTGCATTGCTTTAGTTCATTACCTACTTATCAACTGGTATCCTGGAAACCTCATATTGATGACAAGAATAGAGGAAGGTACTGCCCATATCCTTGAGATAGACCCAAATCACTACCTACTTACTATGAAGGGCACTATTTTTACTGTCCACTTTTTAATTTGTGTGTCCAAATTCTGAGTGTTGTAAATTTATTCACTATATACTGCCTATAATGGCACATAATCCTAACAAGGACATACTGTATATCCACCTGCAAGGTCTACTGATTAATGCATCTGTTATGCATTTCACACACACACACACACACACACACACACGCACACACACACACACACACACACACACACACACACGCACACACGCACACAAAGAAAATACTCATCCCGAAAGAGTGCTGTAAGAGGAGCAGATAGTTGACGTGGTGTACAAAACTGACACTGTTTAAAAAAATCAGCACTTGCCAGCCACTGGGACATTCTCTGCTACAAGGTTTACAGACTAACAAATTAAAGGAATAGAGAATGACAGTGTGACTACATATGCTTGCCTTTAGTGTCAGTTCCTTGGCCCAAAGCCCAAAATGAAGAAACCAAGGAAAATGCATGACATGAAAGTTTGGGTTTCGTAGAACAGTAGGTAGCTTATTAAATCCTCTTTGATCCCGCTGTCTTTGATATCTGCACTCTCATAAAGAATTCACTTTCAGTAGTAAATATATGTAGTTCAGAGAGACATCATGACACACACCCCTCATTCCCTTACAGTCTCTTTAAATTATACAAAACAACCTGGGATAATATGCAGGTCAGGAAAAAAATTACAGCTAAGAAGTGGGTATATTTAATTCCTTGACTTAGTTACATTTGGGACTTGGAAAGGTCTGCAGGTTATAAGGGTACTTAGGTTTTGTGATAAGTTCAGAACAAGTTCACTTGAGTCTTTAGAATGCTTTCATTTTTGTAATGTGTCATGTTAAGAACAATGGGCATACAGTGCGTATTAACAAATCTGTGCATAAACTGTGTGTATGAATGTTTCGCGCACAAATCTCTGATTCTTCAATATTTTTGTATCTGAATTTAGAACTTCCTCAGACCATGTGTACAAATAAATGATGAAGGTCTGGCTTTACTCATACATCTTTAAATGAAATAATACTACTACTTCTACTAACTACTACTAACCACTACTACTACTATTACTACTAATATAAAATATAAGAAGTAAAATAAAATATTTCTAAGTCAACAAAGCAAAACAGGATTTTAAATGTTAAAATTAAGGAGCAGATGACTCACTTGTCTGTCCTTCTGGCAGCGGAGGTGAATCAGTCTGTTAGAGAATGATTATTGTAAGGCACAATATTTATACATACAGTGACTGTTTTCTCATTAGGTCTCAATGTTTTTTGATGTTCATGTAATCCTGCCTTTCTTTAATCCTGTCTTGTATAGAGAAGGCTGCAGTATCGTGTGTATCAGAGTGTAACTAGTTAAAGGTTAAGTTATACTGTATCACACAAGAGTGAGAACAAAAAGGTGCACAAAAGTTTGTTGGTCAAGCAAGTGTTAGAAACTTGTGTACTTGAGCCTAGAATATTTGCTCCTTTGAGGTTAAGTTGACAAATATGGTTGGGTTAGCTGAGAGGAAAGCCCTCTGCCTTTGACCCCATACCCCAGTTGGCATGGCATCTCTCTGTTTGTAATTGTCCCAGTTTTCTGGGGTGAAAATAATGAGCAGCATCTATCAGAGCCCTGCCATCCCATCCTGTCCTGTCCCAGGCTTTACCCTGACCTGGCAATGCCATCCTGCTGAGCCCACGTTGCCCAGGGGCCAAGCATGTTTGTTTGCCCTGCCCAAAGGATGACACTGTGCCGGGGAGACGGAAAGGTCGTGACTGCCCCTGACCCGACCTCTCACCCCTCCTTCTGCTTAATGCCAGGGCACTAGGGTTTTGATGACTGGATAACACACATTTCTCACAGTTAGTTAAATGAGCACACATGCAAAGCATTTCAACACACACACACACACACACACACACTCGTTTTGACATCTTAGTGGGGAACTCCATTGACATAATGCTTTTCCTAGCCCCTTACCCTAACCCTAACCATCAGAAATGAATGCCTAACACTAAAC
>VUQI01007936.1:15669-30056 GCA_015106735.1 Paratilapia polleni | reverse complement strand
GCCCCTTCCTGTTCCAACATGACTGCGCACCAGTGCACAAAGCAAGGTCCATAAAGACGTGGATGAGCGAGTTTGGTGTGGAAGAACTTGACTGACCCGCACAGAGTCCTGACCTCAACCCGATAGAACACCTTCGGGATGAATTAGAGCGGAGACTGAGAGCCAGGCCTTCTCGTCCAACATCAGTGTCTGACCTCACAAATGAGCTTCTGGAAGAATGGTCAAAAATTCCCATAATCACACTCGTAAACCTTGTGGAAAACCTTCCCAAAAGAGTTGAAGCTGTTATAGCTGCAAAGGGTGGGCCGACATCATATTAAACCCTATGGATTAAGAATGGGATGTCACTCAAGTTCATATATGTGTGAAGGCAGACGAATAAATACTTTTGGCAATATAGTATATATGCATCCAAGCTAGTCACCTCTACTGAGGTTCAGCAAAATTAAGAGGATAAGGCTATGACACATATTAAAATGTGTCTTTTAAGTTGCTGTATAAACTACACGTTTACAAATGGAGAATGTAAAGAATTACTTAAAGCAATGATAATATAAAAAAGAAAATAACCATTATTATCTATTATCTAGTTTTTGTTAAAGCCACAGGGAGCCATTGGAGATGACTAAAAGAGCCGCATGTGGCTCCAGAGCCGCAGGTTCAAGACCCCTGGTTTATGTTGTTAGCATGCTAGTTACTGGTTAAATAAGCTAATGGGAATATTATTCACGTTCCTGGAATAAGGTCATGAAGTATTGGGCAAATGATAAATTGGACTTGATAATGGGGTTAAAGTGAAAATTCTGATTCACCAAAGGTATTACATTTTATCCAGTGGGAGGTATAAAAATGTGCCAGATTTCATGGGATCTGATCAGGACTGTGATGGAACAACATACCATGACTCTAAAAACTGAGTTAAAACCTAACTTAAACTTAAAATAAACTAACTACAGATGTTTTTTATCTAAAAAGTGACAATGTTTATTCTGAATTGTCTGACCTTCATCTATAAAGACCTCATAAACTTTGTTTTCATCCAACCTTACAGTTTGCCGTTCGAGGGAGATGTACCTTAGTCCTTTAACACTGACTTGCATTGTTGTGTTTCTGAAAGCACTGTAATTCTTGCTACATATGTTGCTGAAAAATATTTAGTCTTCTAATATTTAAGTGGCTTAACAGAAAAAAAAATCAACAATAGATACAGTGAACTCAGGGAGGCACACTGTACTTCGACTTAGTTACAACAGCTGCCCAGCTCTGCTCTGTGCTGGTTTCTTGGTGTTTCGTCATTTTGCTGATCAGCTGTTCACTCTGATGTAGTTTTTCCTTTGAGATGAATTTACTGAATTATTCTGAATAAGTGGACTACAGACTGTTTTCATTTGCTTATTTTTCATATACTCATTTAGTCAGAGAACATCTCTGGGCATGCACACTTCTTCTTCAGCTTCTATATCTTCCAGGCATGAATATGAAGTAACATCCTTTAGATGCTAAAAGTCTTTGCTCAAACACTGCATGTAAACAAGCTCCAGCTCTACTGAAGTGTCAGTGAGCAAGACATTGAATGTTTATGCCTCTAACAGTATTGCAGTGTGGCTGACCCTGGCCTCTGATCTTGCAATTGAAGATTTGATTTTTCAAGAAATTCATCATCATCATTCTTATGCTGCCACACAGAAAATGTTGGTTTTGAGTGATTATTACAGATTATGCTCTCAGTCATAGAACATTAGACTCATTTCTAATCCAATGAAGTCATATTCACTGTTGATCTAGCTTGAAATCTGACATGAGCTCAGGCTTTAACATAATAAGGAAAGTGATTGCTATGAATATGTGTACCATATAGCCAGTTTAAATTGAAAATCTTTGTGATGGCGTTTAGGTCAAATATAAAAATATATTTATGTATTGTATAAATTTTAGGTTAAATGTTTTTTTATGAGATCTCTTTTCATATAGGTGTGTTTTTTGTGTGTATGAAAAGGTGATTAAGTAACAAAATTAAGTTTAAAAATAAATATAAAACTTGGCTGTTCCTTTAACTATTCCTTTACCTCCAGTTTGCAGATTAAATTAATTTGAACCTAATACATTTTAGTCTTGTATTTGGGGTTCCTTTGCTCATTTCACAATTTAAAATTTCTTTTAATTATGTATAAAGCTGAAATATTCGGCAAAACAAATTTTTTTAAATATCGTGAGTGCAGTGCTTCAGTCAGTGTGGTCTCTTTCATCAGCCTAAAGAGCAACAGGTGAGGATGCATTCAAAGTGAGCGCTAACAACAGCAGCAAGGCACACTCACAAACTTAACAATATCAGTGGATTTGATGAAATCTAGTATTGATCAAGCATCTTCCTCCGCAGTGTTGAGGAAGTATTCCCTGTTGATTGTTTATTAGTCTAATTAGTGCAGCCGAGGGAAATACAGGCTGCATGGGTAGTCTAGTGTTAGTGTGTCCAAGCCAGAACCTGGAGCCCCACTTTCTTGTTTATTTTAATTTCTCATGGGTGAGGTGAATAATTTTATTTCCCTGCTTTGTCAGTCATTCATGCAGCTTGTGTTTTTTAGCATTTTCCATTGGTATTGATGCTTGTTGGGACTTAACACGGTAGCCTATTCTTATATCTGTGCAGTGATACTGACATCTTATCAATGCTTTTTTTTTGTGTTAACTTGTGCACATTTCAGTATTTATTCTGTGCAAACCTAGAACTAATGATTGTGATTTTTGTTTCTATTTTTATATAACATAGAGTTCAAGGAGTACAAATTGATATCTTCAGTTAGCATGTTTTTTTCTAAGCAGGAGTCCAAAGATACAAACATCCAAGATGCTTATAACTAAAAAAAAAAAAAAAGCAGGAGTTAAGCAAATCTTTTAATTTAGTGTTTTCAAAACTGGAGTTTGAGACCCCCCATGGGGATGACAAGGTAAATCTGATGGGTCACCATATAATTACCAAGTTAGGGAAGAATCAGACATAAGCAGACATTATTTTTCTGCTTATGTCTGCTTCTGCTTGTTTCTTGTAAAACAGTTTTAACTCTTATGGCAGATAAATAACTGAAAAGGTAATCATGAGTCATGACTTTATTTATTTTATTTTTCTGAGTTTATCTTCTAAAAAGAAGGTGACCTGTACTTGTATCTTGTGAAAATGGGACCAATGAATGTTATGCTACAGTCACACTATGGAAAACAGTTCTTGGAGACTGCGGCACAACCAAAATTATTGTGACCGTGTGCAATGTACTAGTGACTTCATTGGCTTTGAAATGGTTGCTTCGAAGACTGGGACCAGGTCTGTGACCACTCGCAGTCATTTGCCATGCTCAAATTGACTTTGGTGCATCAAGACGGTGATAAAATGCCAATATGTCAGTCTGCTGTCAGTCTCCTATTAGTTTGTGATTGAACAGGGTCAGGTTGGCAATTACATACAACCTGTAATTTTACGTAATAATACGTGATTAACTACAATAAGTCAGCAAAAATCACAAATTTGTTGCAAATCTGTTACCGTCTACATACACAGAAATTCACATTAACTACTTACATTCAGAGTCCAGCTAGAAACTCATAAATTTGAAACAGAAATTCCTCCACAAGCAGTAGCATAGTTGCTCCAGGCTGGCGATTTAACTGCAAAATGACATAGGTGCTCAGCAACCTTGTGTTTATAAAGGAATATAACCACAATACAACCAGTTGGCAAGCAGTTGAGTTGAGTCTCTTATTGCAAAGAGATGCGTTGTAGACAAGTTGCACTCATCGGCACAGTCTGACTCAGAATGATTGCAGTGTGTTGGCAGTCTGTCTGCACTTATAAATTAGATGGCAGTTATTTGCAAAAATTCACCAATCTGTCTGAGAATGACTGCAGTCAGTCCGAGTCAGACCGCAATTGTTTGGAGACAGACTGCCTCCCATCAGGCGAACTGTGCAATCGCCTCTGGTCACCCAGAGGTTAAGCGTTCAACCAAAGGTTGAGGGTGTTGCATGCTCAACCTCTGGGTGACCAATTGGTCACTGGAACTACTTGCTGTCGGTTGCTGAGTGCGAAAAATTTTGAACAATCACCAGGTAACCAGCGATTTTTCCTAGTCGTAAGGAGGTTGCTGTCCTATTTTTACTCTAGTGTGACCGAGCCATTAATCAGCTGTATTAAATTTAGTTCTGATTATGCTGTATTTTGAATGTACAGGTGCAGATCTCACTTGTCAGTCAGTAAGTTACCCGGGAGACTTGAGCAGGGAATTATATTGCTGCTGCTGTAGGGATCAATCCTGCACCTTCACCTTTGGGGTAAAAGCCAGAAGTGTTGAAGTAATTCTGATTCATTCATGTTTCCTGCTTTAAAACAGCAGACAAACAACTGCTGTGTATTAACCCTGACCTTAAACCCCCACTGTAACACAATAAGTGGTATTTGAGCTATGCCTCTGACTGCTGCTTGTGATGTCTAACACTGAAAAATGAAGGAGAATAGAAAAGATACCTAAGTAAATTGGCAGACATGCAACCAAACATGGGAATATCTTTGCTGATTTCATTTATAGGTAGAAAGGTCATTCCTCAGGAATGTGTGCCGGCTGTTCAAGGGCAATGACTTCTCTCCCACTGCACTCATTTCTCTTAATTTGCATAATGCTCCGCTGGTGGCTGTACGGTGGCCAAATGCAGCAACATGTTGGGTTTGCATTATGTAAAAACACTTAGGACCTGGGAGGGTAAACCTGCATTGATATCAGACATTAGTGTGTGATGACACTCTTGACATGATTAAAGTGGTGTTGTTTATGCAGTCTAAAGGAGAGTTTCTCGTTCTTTGTCATTCTAAGGACTCCCTAAAAGATAGAGCACCTGTGTTTTAAGGGAGCACTGTGACTTTGGATTTGCATGTAGTTCAAACAGCAATGATTACAAAACCTTGAAATTAACCAGCCGATTCAGTTTTATATTCTTTTACTTTTATTGAACCAACTTAAAGCTGTTGAAGTCTTTATATTTGCTTAATGTAGAGAACATCTTTAGGTTACTGATTATTTGATCTGCAGATGAAAGAATATAGAAACCTTCAAAACATCCTTGAGCCTAAATTGGCATCATTAATTTGCTTTTTCATCTTACCAACCCCAAAATATTCTGTTTATAGTGAAATTAAATGGGACCAAAAGTAGGAAATCCTCACTTTTGAAAATCTGAATCCAGCAAAGATTTTTTTTTTTTGCTTGTTAAATAACATAAATGATCAATTAGCAAAAATGTCTAATAAATAATGTACCAGATTACTAATTATTTGGATTCTTTCAGCACTATTTTGAACATTTCAGGAGGAAGCTAAATTTATATAGATCTTTTCAGTCAAGGTCTTGCCTCAGAACTCGAGAAAATCACAATCATTCACCAGAAGTGTCTTTTATTAGACTTTGACATGTGTTAGTTGTCAATGGCCTTCACTGTACAATGAAAACAAACACTACCTTGCTAAAGATCATTCCCAGACATCCAGTGAGTTTTCACTTCTGTTATGTTGTTATGCTCCTCAATAACCTGAAGCTGTTTGAGTCTTTCACAACAGTAAAACTTTCTTGGCCCACCAGTCAGCTGCGCTACATGCTATTCAGGAGCTGAATGGGGTTTCAGACATTGGTAATTCTCCAAGGTCAGGCCCCAGACACGCCTACACTCTTGGAGGCTTTTCTGCCACAAGAGGCTGGAAGTAACAATGAAGAAATACAGACTAACAAAAGCTTCCTGGGAGAATGGTTCATGTTAAACTTACAGACATTAAGGGTGTATGAACTGAAATATACAGAAGGAGAGAAAAATGAGGTCTTCTCATGTGTGGTGGCATTGTGTGTAAATCTATATATATTTTACAGTAAACAAAAATAGATATGTTGCAAATATAGTATGGGTTTGTATATGTATGAGTATCTTTGTGAATACACTTAGTTATCAGGGATATTGTTGAGTGTTTCCATAGATGGTAAAACTTAGTGTCATCTGCCTATCAATTCTGTATGGACATTTCTTTATGCAAGCACTTAACCCTCAGCTCTGTTACTATTTACTGAGGATCCTCCCTATGCTGTCCCTCCAATCCTGTGGATATCCCGCAAATCCCTGAGGCCTGGCCAGCGTTAGTGATTTGTGGTTGGCTAGTGGGAAATTGACACATTGATAAATCCCCCTCAGATGGGGTGCGATCCATTTGAATCAATAGAGCCTTATCAGCTGACGGCCGTCACGGCTGCGACCATGTCAGTTCACCTCGGGTCCCTCGGAGTCGGCCTGATTTGTAGCATTTGACAACAAACATCGTCACGCCACGTGGTTCGTCAGAGAGTCCACGGGCGTAAATGAAGGCAGGACGTTGTCTGTCAGCGAGCCGCGGCAGAGAGGAGACAGACAATGAGAGTGAGGTAGATATGAAAGAGACAGGCAGAGATAAAAAAAAATAAAATACTGATAGGATATTGCAAGACGAAACAGTGCAGACTTCTTTTTTCATAGTAAATGTGTGTCATTTACAATTTTATAACCTGCTACCAATCACAGACTGAAAGAAAAGCTCCTGACATTTCCTGCTGTACAACACTGAAAACCTCCTCTGTGGAAGGTTTAGTTTCAGCCAGAGGATTCATATGGTTTGCGTCCACTGGCCAGGCTTGAGCTGTTCTCTGGCCTGCCTGGCTGTGCTCCAACTTCTCCTCTGTCTTTAGATCCGGGCCAAACCTGGACGGTCCACAGCTCAGCCAGCCACGTTTCACAATTTGGCAGTGCACTGGCCAAAAGCTCCCCAAAAGCCCCAGTTTGGAGGATTAATGGTTACTGATTCTAAATAGAACTTCTCATGGATATAATGGAAAAGTTTTGAGCTACATTTAGCTTTATTAGCTAGGACTACTAAAAGTGTATTTAATTTACAAAATAAGTGATTTGGAGAAGAGCAATGAAACTGCCAAGTCCCATCGGTTTTATTGTTGTGAATGCCGAAACTAAATGCTGTTCATGCACATGAAATACGCTTGTTATTTTCAGATTCCTCTGTTGTCTGGGTGGGAGGCTTTTCAACAGAGACACAAGCTAAACCATATCATCTATGGTTGAACCCTGCTGGGCCGAGCAGAGCTAATGGAGACAAGACAATAGACACACCGCTGTCAACTCTGCTCTTTGTGAAATAAATGCTCTTTTTTTAGCATGGTTGCAGGGCTGAGCCAAATATCAGTCTACTGTCAAAATGAACTATATTGAGTTAGAGCAGAAAATATTATTTTTTAAAAAAGGTTCAGTTTGAGGGAAATCTTGAAAACACGGTGGGAAGGGTGAAGAGAGAAGTAATTTGAAAATATTAAAAGTAAAAGTGAGTTTACCATTGTGGAAAGCAGACGTGAAATCAGTGTGAGTGAAACACGGTTTTAACTCAGAATGAGAGGTTAACTAACCTTCTTCTGCAAACCTGTGTAAGGGGGATTTTAAGAAAGACATTCTGTAAAACAGGGAGAGCTTAAGTGAAACACTCTTCATTAAAACAGTGAGAGGAAACTTAATGAATACCGAGTCTGTAACAGAGTGATGGGAGCCCTCAGGATGACAACACTCGAAAAATTATCTCCAATACTAAATCCAGGCAGTTTATGTCAAAATGGGGATCATGTTTTTATATGAAAATCCTCTTTTAGCTGCGGTTCACAAGTTCAAAGTTCAACAGAGTCGGTTCAGACTCAGTACCGCTTATTGTCTGGTACCAGAAAATATTAATTTGCTGAAATTAAAGGATACGGCTTATAATGTTCTCTATTTTTTCATAATGAGAACCAAAACCACCCATAAATTTTTCCTTAAAGCTTGATCATCTGTGCCATAGACAGTGGTGAGAAAGAAGACTTTAAAATACTCAATTACCAAGAAATGTCATGCATTCAGAAATTATTGGTTTAGCAAAAAAAAAAATTTACTTAAAGTACTAAACTAAATTACTCTGTAGGCAGTAGAATGGCTTATGTCAGGATGCACTGATGCAATACTTTGTAAGTTCTATTTTGATGCTGTATTTGGTCTGAAGTGGAGATAATTTTAACAATTTTACACTCCGGATTGTTTAACAGTGCATCATATTTTAGAAGCTGTTTGTCTGCTCTTTGTAAAATCAGAATTAACAAAGAATTTAGAGCTAAAATGTTATGAAATACAAACTGTAATATCCCTACAATCCAAATTTGGTTGGGGCATGGTAGTACTAACGTCCTCTGTTGAGCTCTTACATCTGCTTTATGCTTCAAACCATGTAATACTAACATAAAAATGTAAGACCAGCACCCTGTTGAGGTGATGTTACAAAACAAAGTTATCAATATGTTACATTTACATTCTAAAAATGTTACATTTGACAACAGAATATTTTAACAATGCCCCATCTTGGACATAATGTAATACTACTGAGTAGTCAACAGCTGGTAATGCTGCATCTTATCAAATTATGACCAAATGCAATATTGGAATTACATAATGTGTTTCCCTAAAAAATTTACAAAAACATGTGAAAAGTAGAAAGAACACTACTCGAGTAATCATTATTAATTTCCTTCAGTGGCCATAAACCTACAAAATCACAGGTATATGTTATATGCAGGTATATCGTAACGTTAAGGACCTTCAGTAGAATTTTTTTGTTTCCTTGTTTGTTTTAATACTTGCTTAATCTCAGGGGTGGGTATTAAATTAAAAGTAAAAATCCTGGTTGAAAATATTCATTTAACTAAAGTATAAAAGTACAAAAAGTATCTAAAGTCAGTCAGTGCAGTAGGATTGCCCCGTCACTAAAATACTGTTATCTATTATTAAGTTATTCATGCGTAATCAACTTTTTTACTGTTGTAGTTCGGTGATTTAGAGAAAATTTTTGTAGTGGAATGCAACTAATGATTATTTTTACTGTAATGATGTTGAACATTTGATTGTTCAGTTAGTAAAAATTCAGAAAATAGTCAGAATGGCTGTTTTGTTAAACCAATAATCCAACTCCTGCAAATTAACACTCTGTACAATAATTAAAAGGAAAAATAACAAATCCTCACATCTGAGAAGCTGGAATCAATAACTTTGGGGTATTTTTTTTGCATGAAAATAACTAAAATTATCAGAATAGCTGCTGGTTAATTTTCCTTCAGCTGCTTTGCTCCACTTGTGTAATTTTATTTATTAAAAGAAAGTAACATATTTTATGAACTCTTCATGGTCTTTGCAAGCAAGATACTAGTAACTGCAGCTGTCAGATAAGTACAATGGAGTAAAAAAAAGTACAAGTTATGGATTGGAAGTATGAACGGTACTTCAGTATATACTATAAGCATATAAATATATATAAGTATATAAGTAGTGGTATACCTAAATGTATTCCACTACTGCTAAAAGCAAAGTATTTCATTAGGCTGGCTATGGAGCTTTTATTTTGAAGGTGGAATGTTGGCATGCACAGGGTGAACAGCAGTATAATATGGAAGAATATGTGTTAAAAAATGGCATATTGTGTTTGCTTGGTACCAGATTGATCAGGGGACAGAGTAGTTGCATAACATGATATGCTAAAGCTGTTAAAGCTATGATTTTAAGGATATAGCTTTCATTTTAAATTAACTGTGCTATCTTGTAGCAATTTATTAGAGATTTAGTTCTGTGCAATTCAAAAGTCATCAGACAGAAAATTAATAGGTAGCTGTTAGATAATTGATTCATCATTTCACCATTTTCAAAGCAAAAGCACTAAACATTTTATGGTTCTAACCTCTTAAATGCAAGGATTTGTTGACTGATATGAGATCCTATAGAGTCTCGAGTATTACGGTAAGATTACTGGTGTGCTCATTGAGTCACACATGCGTTGTGTTTTATTCATCACTAAGGCTTTTGTGAACCATCACTTAAAAGAGTTAGACCATCATTCAGGCAGCAATGCTGTAATATACATGAGCCACACCACTGCACTGGGTGACATTTCCTTTATTATGATGAACACAGGCCTCTTTAGCTTATTTTGAGTCACTCTCATGTACACCCTCCTGATGCCTTACATACATACAAATGCATTATTGATTTGGTAATGTTTGCCTAAATTCAGCCTAGCTGTGTATTAAAATTACTTTAAAAAATGTAACTGTATATCAGTGACCTTTGTTTTAAAGGAATAAGAGAAAACTAACATGTTGACTTTGGTCTTTTAATGGGATTTATTGATAATACAGTAACAAAGATAAAGAATAATGTCACACTTAGAACATCTTCATTTCATATAGACATGGACAAGATGATTAAGATTAGGTTTAAAATTGTCCTTTTTGATAAAGCTTATAGTTACAGCTGGATCAGGTGACCCTGAACCATGCCTTAGTTATGCTGCTATCTGCTATTCAAGTGATTACTTAACAAGCCTGTTTCTGGGAATTGCATTGAATAAGACTCCTGTCTTTTTAACATGCTGCAGTGCTGTGTCCCTTGTTTTTTGAATGGACATGGGCACCTAAAAAACTATTCAGCTGTTGCTTCTACAGTTTTTTATTATAACTATTCATGTCTAGCATGTCTTTTTTGCTTTCTGTTCAGTTTAGCTTCAGTTAGTTTTCAGAGGGGGTTTGATCATTTCAGTTTAGTTTTTATTTTTTGAAAATCTTTGTCTTTCTGTGTTTGTCTTAACCTTTGAAAATATACATGCCCACATTACAGTATTGTTTAGCCTTTTTATGCTGTTGGCAAACTGATATACTTAACGTTATTGACATAAGTAAAAAACAAACAAACAAACAAACAAACAAAAAATAGGTGTGGTAGATGTTGTTTATACTTTAAAACTACTAATCATTTTACCCCTTGCTAGGTGGTTGCTATGTATGTATAATTCAACATTTGTAAATATAAATGAGATGTCACTGTTGTGAAATTAAAATGATAGGATGCTTTCATAAGGTGTTCTAGGTCCATAAAGGCTAAAAATAGTTCATTGCTAATGTATTTATATTACCCTAACAATAGCCATGTAGATACCCATGAGGTAGCAGATTATTTATTATATGTCTACTAGCCCAACTTCAAAAGTTGCTGTTAGTTAGTTTTCCATCTTTGCGTTGTGGTAGATGGCTGGAAGAGGCCACTTCCTGTTAAAAGGGAGTTCTTCCTCCCCACCATCGCCAAGTGCTTGCTCATAGGGGGTTTTTGTTTGGGGTTCTCTCTCTAATATTGCAGAATATAAACTGTGGAACTAGTCCTATATAAATAAAATTGAAATGAACTAAATAAATGAGCTATTGAAAAATAAAATTAATTTAAAAAAATCAAACTAAAATTGATGAAGCACAATTGTCAATGCACACTATTTTAACTCTGACACAACCAGCTTTATGAACTTAAACAAGGTACACCCATATTACATGAATGCATCATCGTTTAATGCTACATATAGCTGCTGTATTTGTGACACAGTTGCCGTTTGATCTCCAAGTAAAGTCATTAGATTTTTAGTTTTGTTAAAAGTGTAGAAAATGAGTCTGCAGAGCAGGATCGTTGAGAAGTGCTGTGCGAGTGTGGAGAGTGAGCATATTGTTCACCCTTCACTTGACTGTCAATCCCAGGAGTGCCCGCCCCCTCATGGTACTGGATTATGGGTTGAACTCAATCTGAATGCTGAGTAGTACCAAAGGCGGTCTCCTCTCTTTGTCTGTTTCGTCCTGGTGTGTGTCGCTCTTCTCCGTCTGGCTCTCTGAAATAGATGTATTCGCATGACACCACACACATGCCTGCTGTTCACACCTGCTGATTCTCACAGTATGACACAGTCAGTCAGACACACACACAGACGCACACGGCAGCTCATGCACTTCATTCCCAGTGGCTCGTCAGCGGTGTGTGTTTGACCACCATATCTTCCAGTTCAATCAAAGATTTTCAGGCAAAGACTTTTTTAAAGAGAAGATGTGATGCTGCCTGCTAATTTTTGCCATGTGAAATACACATATTTACTTTGATGCAACAACTCCTATCCCAGAGATGCACCTAGAGAAAATCCTGGCGTGCATTCATATATCACTTTGTTTTACAGTTTTACGTTGAGAGTGACTGATGTATTTTAGCGTTGGCCGGGTGTAAACAATTACTCTGATTGACCCAATGGGAGCGCTGTAATTACAAGTCAACAGTTTCCTGTCAAATTTGATGGTTCTGGCGCAGCTGGTGCAGTTTTTAATGAAACTTGCAGCACTGGTACATTTGTATCAGTGTTGAGAGGCCCTGAACTGCTGTGCCAGGTTTATAAAACTTACATTAAAATGTTCCTTTCCTTTTTTAATAATTCAAAGACATTTTTGTTAATTAATTTAAAAAAAAGGCTAAATAGTTGCAGCCTCCAGCTTCTCAGTTTAAAGTAATACGTTTGAGTCTTGCACAGGTGTAGATTTCAGGGAGGAAGCAGGGGATATGTCCCCCTCAATATTTAGAACTTGTGCACATATTTCCCCCAGAAAAGAAAAAAGCAGAAGACTTTTATTTTAGGAAAACTGTTAAAATGTTACTCTGCAACCCAAAAATGCCTCCAACAGGGACAGGTCTTTGTTGCTGCTGCAATGGGGCCTTTTCTACTCCCAGAAATGTGAACATGAGTAAGAAAATAAGAGTCACAAAGGAAAAGGGGGTCCAGTAGGACTTTTATTCCTTAAAGATTTTCTCAAAAAAGAAGTTTTCTTTGCTAGATTGATAACTAAATTTAAGCTGTGTCATAATAGTTGCTGAAACACATATGAGTGATTGAAATCCAGGGTGAATAAATCAGATTGCTAAATATATCATTTAGGTAAACATACCATATGCACATTTAAAGAGAATAGGTTCCTAAACAAAATACACAAAAAAGGGACAGAAGAGTAACTCATGCCTGTATGTGTGTTGACTCAGTAGGGATACTGTTAAACGAGAAAAACTGATCTACAGGTGAAGTAGTACAGAATGCCTCACAGCCATACAGAATTACTGTATATTCGGTTTTGCTTTAGATGCCACCAGATGCCTGAGTTTTGTGTTTTCCTTTGCATAAATGAACATTTCCACCATAAATGAATGCAGAAAAGAGACAAATTGGCACATAAAACTTCCCGAGAACAATAATAATAAAATGTAATAAAATAAATAAAGAACTCCCCCGCTTGATGTGTTCCCCATAACCAACGACCATAAAGTCTTGGACTGTTGGACAGACAAAACAAACAATTTGAAGATGTCATTTTGGGCTCTGAGAAACTGGGATTGTTAATTCACTGTTTTTTAATGGAACAAATATTAAATGATTTATCTACAATACCATCCAAAGATTAATTATATCTTATCAAAGTTTCCACCATTATCTGCTAGGGGTGTTGTCATTTGAACAAAAGGATGATGTCTGTTTTTGAAAAATTATTGAATTATTACATTAATGTCAGTTTTTTGCCCTTTTTGTTTAAAATCAGGTTCCTTGGGGTATAATTTTACAATAAAAACATATTTAAAAAAATGTTATCTTTAAAATTTACTACTTAACAATTAAGCTTTTCTTGATTTTTCCATAAGCAGCAAGTCTTAGTGTTCCAAAATGCATGGCTCGTACGTGTTAAAACTCCACTGCTTAAAGTGTTTTATCGTGGAGTCTCGGTTCAGCCTGTAGCCGGTTCAGCGTGTAGCCAGTTCAGCTGATTGGTTTGCCATCCAAAAGACCTCCCCACAAACTCATGATCACCTATTGATTGACCTGCTGCATGAGGGTTAGATTCGGGTCCTCCACACCACATGTCTTCCCCTACGTCAAATTCACTGTGTATGAGAAGTGTTGACCTGCGGGGCGCTCCGGTCACCGCTTATTGGGCTTGACACTGCTCGATGGTGACAACGCTAATTGTCAACATCTGGGAAGTGCTTGCCATCCCTCAGCCCAGCGCAGAATGAAACGTGGTGATCTGTCATAACGTGTCAGAGGAAATTAGCATCAATTGGATGTCGGTATGTGGAAGAGGGAGGGGCAGAGGACTGGAGGGTGTCCCGCCGACATTATCAGGAGTTTTTGTGAGGAGGCGGAAGAGGGCAAATGGCTGTTAGAGGAATAATTTCAGGGCAAAGAGATTTACATGATTGCGTTTCTTCACAGTTACTGTGAGAAAATAGATTCTGTTCCATTGTAATGTTACAACCAAAATGTGTAACACTACTACTAATACTAATACAAATTTTAATATTTATTCTGATTCTACTACATGTACATTGCTGTGCACAAGTCTTGAGCCACCACTCATTTCTTTATTTTTTGCTTCCAAGGAGCCAGACTTTCTTGTAATTTTTTTAAAGTGGTCATG
>VUQI01007933.1:5113-20041 GCA_015106735.1 Paratilapia polleni | reverse complement strand
TAAAAAACTTTGAACACCATGTATCATTTTCCTTCCACTTCACAATTATGCACTACTTTGTGTTGGTCTATCACATAAAATCTCAATAAAATACATCCCAAATGTAGTTTGTAGTTGTAATGTGACAAAATGTGGAAAACTTCAAGAGGTATGAATACTTTTTCAAAGTACTGCACAGATTTTAGCACTTCTGGAGTGGCTTCATTTTTTTCAGCCCCAGAGGTTGTAAATTGCATTTTATATTCAGTCCCAGGATGCAAGGGGATGTATTACTATATATAAGAAATCAAACCGATGAGAGTTGTTGTTGCTGTTTAAAACCTAAGATATATTTGTTAGAGACTTAAGTATTTATTTGGGGTGGCTGTGGCTCAGGAGGTAGAGCGAGTCACCTACTAATCAGAAGGTCAGTGGTTCAATTCCTGGCTCCCCTAGTCTACATGCCAAAGTATCCTTGGGCAAGATACTGAACCCCACGTTGCTCCCGATGCGTTCATCGGAGTGTGAGTGTGTGTGAATGTTAGTAAGCACTTAAGTATAGATAAAAGTGCTGTATGAATATATGTGTGACTGGGTGAATGTGGCATGTAGTTAAAGCGCTTTGAGTACACAGAATCTGAGTAGAAAAGCGCTATATAAGTACCAGTCCATTTATTTATGTTAGCATTTTTCACCTTTATTACATAGTGCAGCAGTAAAGAGTAGACAGGACAGAGGGAGAGAGGGGGAGAGACACACAGCAAAGGACTGCAGGTCAGACACAAACCCAGGCTTCTGCATTTCAGCCATGTTGCATTTGGGCGCCTGCTCTACCAGTGAGCTAAACTGGCACCACAGACTGAGCATTTATTAGGAAAAGATTGACAAATGGATGTCCATGCTTCTTGGAGTTTTTCTTATGTGAATTTAGGCAAACTTATTAGCCCATTAAATTTATTGAGCCCCTTAAAGCACCTGTTTTGCCAGCACTAGGGCGAGGAGTTAAGTGTATCAGGATTAGGTACTGGTAGGTGAAGGGGAAGTTGTTGCTTGGCATATGTACTTTTTGAATGGGTGTAAAAGAAGCAGCTGGGGACACACATGCTTCTTATTAACAATCAGTCACATTGGCATGACTGTACAGAAAACTGGGAGACTGGCAAAGGTATGTTGATTACAAATATATTTGTGAGGCATAATGATCAAAAATAATTTGTAAGCCAAATTACTGTAAACAATTTACCTGTGAAACCAAAGAACTGTTAGAAAACCCACAAAGGCACAGGGATAACATGAGCATCACACAGAAAGGCCTCAGCTGACAAGCAGAATCAAATCCAAAATCATCTTTTTGTGAGGCAGTAGTGCAAAAAACTGCACCACTGAGATGTCCTCCATCTTACCTTGTAAATGTCAATTAGAAATTTAGTGCGGCCACCTCTAGATTCACATTTAGATTTTTGCCACTAGTTTGACTGTGTCATGATCTCACTATTACTGGATCCAAGGAGCAGATTCAGATAATTAAGCACAAGATTCTGGTGTTTAGAGTGCAAGAATAATGTTAATGAACTGAATAAGCTGGGGATGACTATTGCGCCAAGGGTCTGGGAGGGTCTGTGGACAGGGAAAAACAGAGTTGGTTCTGGCGGACGGAGTTGAATGAGAATATGATGTTTGTTATGATCGTGTGAGTATTTCTTACTTGGAGTCCAGAGAACGGAGGAGGAGAGGAAATATGCCAGGGGCAGGGTGGGTTCCAAGGCAGAGGTAACAGGCATGGTGGAGAGTGGGCAGGCAGGTGGGAATCTTCAGCGTCCTGAGTTCTGCAGAGGCAAGCAAGGGTACAGCGGGTTCAGGGATTGGAGCCAGCTGGAAACCGGAAAGTCCACGAGGCAAAGCTGGTAAATCCTTCAGGTAAGTCAGCAGATTGCAGGCCTGAGATTCTGTGCAGAAGACAAGAAACCAGAGTTAATACACAGCGAGCCACATAATGGAAAGACTAGAGACGGAGCCTATTTATCACCATTATGGGTAGTATGAACTGGCAGAGAATCACAGCCACAGCTGGTCCTTAAGTACACAGCCTCCTGATGGATAATGGCCTGCAGATGTGTGAGAGTGAGAGCCCAGGAATGCAACTCTACCCGAAGGCAGAGGCAGGAAAAGTGACACCCAGAAAGCCCTCGAGGAAAAGAAAAAACCACCCGCATGCCCTGGATCCTGACAGACTGTGCACATCCCAAAAACATCAATCAATACAGCTGTATATGTGAAGCTCATATTTTCTGAAGACACTGCATCAGTCCCAGAGGTTAAAATTGTCAACGGGGTCTACACTGTGAGCTGCACAAGCTGACTGAAGCCACATGTGGAGACTGAGGATCCTGTTGAAATGATGTTCTCCATGATCAAGAGTGGGCCAGTTAAAAATACTGACTTTCCACAAATGTTGAGCTGACACTAGACCAGATTTTAGGCACCTTTCCAAGTGAGGTCAGTTAGGGGTTGGTCAAAGCCGCAAACTTTGGGATGAACCTCTGGTAATAATTGGCTAGCCCCAGAAACTGCCTCACCCATTTTTTTTGTCTTGAGGCATGGACAGGGTGTGATGGCAGTGGTTTTGTTCAGCTGGGGGCTCACCTGCCCCCCTGCCCAAGTGGTACTCCAGATACTGTACCTCTCTCCATCCAACAGCACACTTTGTTGGGTTAGCGGTGAGTGACTTGAGCCACTCAACCACCCAATGCATATGCTCCGCTCATGTATTACTGTGGATGATAACGTCATCCCGGTAACCGGCAGCATATGCAGTATGGGGGTGCAACACTCTCCATGTGGCATTGGAAGGTGACTGGGACACTGAACAAGCTGAAGGGAAGTGTGACAAATTGGTACAACCCATACAGAGTGGAGAAGGCTGTTTTTTTCCTTAGACTCTGGAGACAAGGGAATCTGCCAGTATCCTTTGGTTAAATTCAGTGTCATGAAAAAATGAGCAGTTCCTAATCAGTCCAGTTTGTCGACCTGGGGAATGGAATAGGTATCAAACTGTGAAACAGCATTCACCTTGTGATAGTCAAAACAGAACCATGTAGACCCATCCTTCTCTACTACGAGAACAATGGCGCTATACCAGATTTTATGTGACTGTTCTATTACCCCCATCTCCCACATGGCTTTTAATTCTTTCAAAACCACTTTTTACTTGTGTTCTGGTAACCTATAGGGTCATGACCGAACCATCACATCTGGGGGAGTCTCAGCATGATGTTAGATGAGATTAGTGCGACCTGGCAGAGGGGAGAACACATCAGGAAAGCTCTGCTGCAACTTGGCAACATCTGCTTTCTGGGCCAGTCATCACAAAGGAGTGGGGTGATTGGTGGAATTTGGTACCTCTGGTCCCAACTCATCTGTCATTCACCTGCTCATCAGAGAAACAGACTCTGCCTTCCTCCATGCCTTCAGTAGGCTGAGGTGATCAACCTGCGTTACTCCGCCTCTGTCAGTTTGCAAAACCTCATAGTCCCCACTCGTTGTGACCTCAAATGGTCCTTGCCACTTGGTGAGTAATTTAGAGCTGGAAGAAGGGAGTAATACAAGCACTTTATCTCCCAGTAAGAATTGTCTGGTTCTGGTTCCTCTGTTCTACTGTTGAAGTTCCTGGAGCAAATTTTCACATTACAGTGTCCAAAGTTTGAAGTTTTGTCTCTCAGGGCCATAACATATTGAATCTCATTTTTACTGGGGCTCAGACCTTCCTCCCAGTTTTCTTTAAGCAGGTTCACAACCCCACGCATTCTTTTGCCAAACAACAGTTCAAAGGGAGAAAATCTCGTGGAGGCCTGGGGTACCTCCTGTACTGCAACCAGCAGAGGTGGTGATGATGTGTGCTTGATGAGGTCTGTTGGGTTACACTCAGCATCTCCAGAGAACTTCCCAATGTAAGAAGAAGGTAGCTGAGTAGCAGGTGAGAGCCTCCCTGAGCACTTGCAAGAGCACTTATAGCTGGGAGGTAGGACATGCTGCTGCCAGATTACCATTCTGTCTGGATTGTGAAGTCCCAGATGGCTAGCCAAAGACCTCTAGGGCTCTCCAGCTCTGCAGGTGGTTGAGAAGAGCATTTGCCTTGATTTCTGTTCTGAACCAGGGTCCAGTGGTCAGTAGACAGTGTGGCGGAATACTGAAGTAGGTGTAGAGGAAATCATGAATACCTATCTTTATCTCTGTCTTATGATGGAATGTCGAGTGTCAACCTTTTTGCCAATAAAGTACCTCTACTTTGAAACCAGTCTTCTAAACAATATGGTCTATACAACTAAAATTGACTGTTAGTTTTCATATTTTAATTGAATATTAATTAACATAGATCAGAAATAAATCAAGAAGTAACAGAACAGATAACCAAAACCATGGCACATTCCTGCTTTTCTATGGTTTTTTTCAGGCAATCAATCATGCATTACTGTAGATAAGACAGGACTCATCAACCAAAAGTAATTTGCTCTGTAAAGAAGGGTTGCTGTATCCTACGTTATGTTAGGGTGTGCAGCTAAAAAATAATAGGCAGGCAATTTGCCCAGTGGGCCAAGTACATCCAAACTCTTCACAATAGCGCAAAGTCTTTTTCAAAGGAGTGCACAGCTGACAGCAGCTTCCCAAGTCTGGTGAGTCTTCCAGCCCCGCACCTACTGAGCATCACGTCACATGTAACCTGCTCAAAAGTTGCAGCTACAACAGGGAAAACAGAACTAGACAGAAATTTAGACTCAGAAAACAGAAGTACCATAAACAACATGGACTCATCTACACAAGTTAGAGCAGGTCATGGACACAAATAAATATTTAAATAAATAGTACATTTACTCGTTGCCTTGGTCTGAGTTCATAATTGAACACCCCTGCATGCTCCAAGAGACACAGTGGTTTGGTTCATCCCAGAAAGTTAATTCCGTTCATCTGGACGTAGCGTTTTCAGTGGGAGAACCGTGCACTCATCCAAGTGACTTCTTCGGTCTCAGCTGACTGCGGGTTTCCCCAACCTTATAAACAGTACATTTGCATATTGACCGAAACTAGAACCATTGACTAACAATGGGCTGTGACGTCAGTTTCAAGATCATTAATATGCAAATTGTCATGACCACTGATCAGTGGCCATGAGTACCATTCACAGAGAGTTGGGGAATGGCTGCAATCACAGCATTGTAAGAAAGAAAAATGTACTCTAAGGCCCCCTCCTCAGTTCAGAGATGGTTGTTCCCTTTTCATGTAAATGGCCTCCTTGACTCCCCGCTCAAACCAGCGTTCCTCCCTGTCCAGGATGTGAACATCCTCATCTTTGAAAGAGTGACCACTGGCCTCTAGGTGTAAATATACTGTTTTCAGTGTGTCCAGTAAGGCAGACTGTTGGCTGCCCACCCAGTTAGACATTAGACATATTTTCTGTGCTGCTTTTCCACTGACAAACAAAAAAAAAGCATATTTTTCTCTACCTTTATTTCAGTGGACAAGATCTTCTGTTTGGGTAGGCTGAGCCCTCCCATGCCCATAGCTAGAACCAACTGGGGTGCACATAGTAGATGTTTACCTTCAAGACTTTCTGCCAGAGAGGCTTGCAGTATCTATTTAATGTTGTTCAAAAGTTGTATTCTAACTAAAGCCATGATCTTTTCCTAAACCTAACCAAACGGTGAGTAAAAATTCAATGAAACCATGATTGAAAAGAAACCTATATATAGTAAAGAAAACACATGTGAGTCAATCCCTAATTCTCCTGGCTGAAAGTATTTTGGATGATAACTTCACTAATCCAGAAGAACTACGTTTTAGAATCAAAGCTGTATTAATCACCAACAAAGTCAAAACTGGACAATATTCTTTTCATTTATAAACACTGAACAAATAAGCTATGATAATAATGGGCAAAATGTTGACTGCAGGTCTATGAACATGAACTCTTGCAGTTTTTACATGTACCATGCACACCTTTACTTTCTGCTAAGCTACATGAAACTTAAGTACATCTGATATATACAAAATTTGATCTGATGACTACAGTCTGTATATCCATGAGTGCTAATAGTTTCTGTAGCTTTTCTTGGTGGAGATTTGACAAATTTATTGTGTTTTTATTGTCTTTCTTAGTTCCTTCATTGCTGCTGGTTTCCTCGGTAGTCACTCTGATCCTGCTGCTGACCTTGCTGGTGGTCTGTCTGGTCCTCAGGAGAAGACAACATGCTATGCAGCCAGGAGCCCACGTCCAAATCCAAAGTCAGTGCTCACCAGAACAATGTATTACATTTTTGTTTTTATTTTTTAATGATCATATCTATGACAAAAAAAAAATCTGTATGCTTCTTGTATTTCAGTGACTGTCACAAACAATTAAAGAAGATAGCAAGCAAATGGAGTGGGGGAGGAGAATGATGCTTATTGCTCGTGATTGAGGAAATGAGCCTTAAGACAATTATATACATATGCCCTGCAGCTTTCTGTGACTGTAGGAGACAACAGAGAGGAAAAACCAGATGAAGAGGAAATCAGTGATGATGAAAATGACTATGTAAATGTAATAGAGCCATCTGCAGAAGAAACTGTGGACATTTAGGGAGAAAAGCAGGATATTTATCAAAACTTTTAGGTTTCCACTGATTAATATTGATCCCAATAGATTACAATAATGGACTAGGCAGTACTTGGAGAAAACCGTACCATTACAGTA
Organism: Paratilapia polleni; assembly: GCA_015106735.1. Lineage (NCBI taxonomy): Eukaryota > Metazoa > Chordata > Actinopteri > Cichliformes > Cichlidae > Paratilapia > Paratilapia polleni. Next base: position 13,335 of record VUQI01007933.1, on the reverse strand, counting down.
GATGTCTAAGTGAAAGTGCTGTAACCGAATTTGTGAAAGTGATTTCACTATTTTATTTGAGAGCATGCTCAAATGCCATGGAGAGCAGCTACCTAAATTTTATTCCCACAGTTCAGTTATCTTGTTAATAGTACAGCAGTTATCATTCTGAAAAAGAAACAATTCATGACATGCTCCTTAAAACAGACAACCCATAAATTCGAAAGGAAGTGGAATTTCACCTAGCCTAGAAAGATATTCTATTCATTTATTTTAAAACAAACAGAAAAAAGAAACAAACAAAAAAAACCTTGATGAATGTTGGAATACTGTTCATCAAACAGATACATCAGGTTTCTTTACACCACTGTAGACAGGCTGAGTTGTCTAGTATTAAAATTTTGTAACAGATGACTGTTGTAACCTTGTATTTACTCGTATGATTTATTTCAGTATGTTTTATGCCTTAATTTCATGTATAATTGTGTTTTCATATTTTTAGTGTGTCTCAGTTGAGCATATCTGGAGTTATTGATATCCTTGCCAGAGAGACAACATGGCTAGGGTTGTCTAGACTTATAGTTAAGGATATCTAAAAAATAATAGAAAAATATAAAAAAATAAAAAACTGTATATAAACAGTATAAAGAGATCCTGTCTCTTTGCTGAAGCTACTGTATTCTGCAGATTACCCTCAGTATTCTCAATGTTTGTGTGAATAAAAGAGACTTGAGTCTTAGTTTCCACAACAGTTGAGCCTTGTATTTATTTAGCTCTCGGTAATAATGACTTGATAATCTTCATGATCACCTTTACAAATAAAATTCTTACCATTAGAGGAAAAAAATGAATCACAGCCTTCCTACAGATGTCTTCGGTGTATCGTCAAGTATAGCAGCTTTAGCAACTGCTGATCTTTATTTAGCCTGTTTTTCTCCTATTGATATTTGTGTGAAAACATTAATAATTACATCATCTAAACCATCAACTTGTCAGTTAGATGAAATACCTGCAAGACTGTTAAAAGAAGTCTTATCAGTTAATGCTTTAATATTAAATAGTTAATAAGCGACATACCTGCTTTAATGGTGGCCATAAAGTTTCCCATCAGGCTTTAAAGGTTGCTGTAATTCTAGAACACGGGAGGGGGGATCTGCCAGAGAGGAGACATGTATTAACAAGGGTGACTGGATACAGGAAATTATTGGAGATAAATTGGAGGGTGACCTTCCTTGAAGGTCCCAAAATGGATGATGGGGAAGGTTGCGAGTCTTGGTTCCACAGGAATGGTTTGATGGAGGGTAGACAGGAAGATGAGTGATTCCAACAAACAATGGAGTGAGTGATTCAGATGAGTGGAGGACCACCTGTATGGCAACAGGTGAGTTTCTTCTATGAGTTGCTGAGCACACCAAAGGCAGGGAAAGGCTTCTAAGGAACAAGGAGACACTTGAGGAAAACAAGAGCTAAGGAGTAACAGGGAGCCTAATTACCATGACAAAAGATGACAATCTAGTGAGGAGAAAACGTGAAAAATGAAGGGTAGGATGAACCTTTATAGGACCAGGGAGTTCTGGTCAGACTGCAGAGGAGCTAATAACTGCATCTACTTCAATGGGATATCTTTTGAGGATAACCAAATTTTCTCATCCAGGGAGTAGTGTGGGGCTGGGGTCCTCTGTCGATCTGCCAGGCAGCAAAGAGGCTATCAACCTCTTTTGGGTGGCAGTCCCTTGTTTTTCAAATTGTCTAAGGTCTCTAAAATATGAAGTGGATTCTTGTATAAAAGTATTTTACTGCAAAAGTGGTTAAAATGACAAATATTGTAGAACACCCCATTAATTAAAAAACTGCAAAATAATGCCAAGACGACTGGGAGATGCTGCACCTGAACTCATGTAATTCATAACAGAAGCTCTAATTCATCTCAAATTGGGTGTGACAGTGGGGAGGGGGTTCCTCTACATGTCTGGAAAAACAAAATGTGAATATCTTGATGTACTGAGGAAATTCAGCACTTTAAACAAAGAAGTACAATGGGCAGAAATTTCAAATATGAGAATCTATGATGAATATACTCATATACTTTTTAACAGCTTTTGCTGGGATTGTCCCAGAAGGACCAACCAGGGTTTGTTGGAAAGATCTGACTGTGCTGAATCCAACAATATATGATGCATCAGGTATGGTCAGTGTTCTACAATAAAAGGTGTGTGATGTGGTCCAAGTTAAATACCAGGGGTGTGGCTCTTTTGATAGATGCACCCCTTCCACACCTGTGTATTTTAGTTACAACTAATTACACCTGTGTAATTAGTTGAGTAAAATGTGTTTTACTCAGCTTATATATAAGTTGTCAGTCCCCTTGAAATAATACTGGCAAAACATCTTTTTCAAAGCTAGATATATTCGATTCAATTTTACTATATAGGCTATAATAGGCTATAACAGATAAAAACTAGTGACTGAGCCTGATTGACTGAGGGTAATGTGATTGACTTTAAGCCTTTAAAACACCTTCAATTTGTAATTTGACCCATCACCATGAGCCAAAATCTTTACATAGGTCTTTACAGAGATGTCCAAGGTAAGTCCCAACCACACATCATAGCAGTGCTTGCACTCTCTTCTTCACATCAGAGCCGATCCCTGGTGTAATCCCACTCCCATACCAGAAGCAATTATGAAATAAGCAGTGTGTTATAATCTACATTTAAAATGCTGCCATAATCTACAGAAAATTTAAATTATACATATGTATGAAATCGGTGGAGAAAAAAACTAGCAATAAATCCTGTAAAAGAGGTTAAGAAGCAATGTTCACTGTAACAGAAGAGAACCTGCTTTAATGAATTTTATTCAAGTCCAGTGTCCTTTCTGCTGTTTTAAGATACCTAAGTGTTAAGTGTGTGGTTACTAATGGATTTTTAAAAAAGATCACCCAAAGGCCACGATTAGTCATTCCACTCCTCTGAAGGCTCACCACTCTTCCAAGTTTTCTCCATTTGTGGATAATGGCTCTCACTGTGATTCACTGGAGTCCTAAAGCCTTAGAAAGATAGTGACATCGATAAGTCTAATAGATGTCACTGACTTTGTTTCTCATCTGTTTTTTTGTTTTTTTTAGATCATGGCATGATGTGTTGCTTTTTAAGATCTTTTAGCCTACTTCACTTTGTCAGACAGGTTCTATTTAAGTGATTTCTTGATTCAACAGGTCTGGCAGTAATCAGGCCTGGGTGTGGCTAGTGAAACTGAACTCAGCTTTCCAAAAAAAAAAAATTCATGATTAACAATTACTTTTTCACAGAGGACCAGGTAGGTTTGGACAGCTTTTTTCCCCTTAATAAATAAAATCATCATTTAAAAACTGCATTTTGTATTTACCCAGGTTATCTTTGTCTAATATTAAAATTAGTTTGATGATCTGAAACATTTAAGTGTGACAAATATGCAAAAAACTGAGAAATTGGGAAGGGGACAAATACTTTTTCACAGCACTGTATGTGACAAGATGGGAGTGAGACTGAGCAGATGGTGGTGTGGAGTCAAGCAATGTCTTCACAGTAAGTTACTCACTAGTTTGTGAAAAATTATGCTGGAAAAAACAAAAAAAATCAATAAACAACCCTTTCCATATAACTCTAACATACTTAGTGTATATGCCTGTGAATATATACTGAAAGAACGTAAAGTCAGTGTTTGACTTATTTAGTCCGCAAAAATGTAATATTTCATGCATAGAAATACCGGAAACTAACATGTTTCTGGTTAATCCAGCAGATGTAATACCTTTGAAAGTATAAACACTTCATCATACTGACCATTTAAAAAAAAAAAAACGCTTTCCTTTGTGGTGAGTGCAACAGTGTAGCAAACTCTGATGAATGATCAACGTACTGTTCACCGTCTCATGGTGCATATACTGTCATCCTATACCCAACCCTATTTGCCATATGAAGAGCTAAATCAGTATTTTTGTCTGTCTATGTTTTGTTTTTTCCCCTCACACAACAACCAGTCGTGGAAGATGGCTGCTCCTCCCTGTGCCTGGTTCTGCTGGAGGCATCTTCCTGTTAAAAGGGAGTTCTTCGTCCACACCGTTGCTGCTTGTAGGGATTATCTGATCATCTCTCGCTAATATTGCAGGGTCTTTACCTTACAATATGATAGCACCTGGAGGTCATTGGTACTATATAAATATAACTGAACTGAATATCTGATAAATATTCTTATTAATGATGTGCTAATAATCGCAGTCCCATGGCCGTGCCCTATAGTTTCATGTTATTTTGTACCTGTGGTGCTGATTGGACAGTGTGTGACATGAGTTATATATGTAAGAACAACATTTTGTCTGGGTTATAAATTGGGAGAGTAACAAAAGCCTGAATACAGAACAGCAGGTCAGCATCTCACTGTCCATGAAGTGTGTGTGCAGGTGTGGAAGCTCCCTCCAAGTTAAATACTGCCTTAAGCTCGGGTCTTACACATAAGAACAAAACAATGCAAGAGTAATCTCTGTGCACAAACACACACAGCAGGGAAAGAGCAGGAGAAAATTAGTAGTTGTGTTCCTGCCACCTCTGGAAATCCTGCCGTCAGCAGGGTGCATACAAAACAACACACTCCAAGCAGCTGCTTGTTCAAATGGTGGGCTGGATTCAATGTAAGCGCTCTGACTCAACAAATAGAGCCAATCTGTACTTACTACACACCCTGGAGCCATGGAGAGTGTTCCAGGTTACTTTGTTAGTCATCAGGGGAGTGACTGACAGATTTATATGTTGCGTAAAAGGACGATGATGTGGACTGACAACAAAGATGCAAAGAAACAGTGTAATACTGTTTTTGCTAATACTACAATTTGGTTTAAACACTGTCAGATAGTCACATTACAGGGGTGTGCTCCTTCCATCTTTGTAAGAGGTTTGTTGCCTGCCACAATTTAAACAATATCATAGTCTCATTTACCATGACATCATGGTTTGGATGTTCAAAAAAGAAACAAAAAATCCATCCTTTGACCTGACAAACAGCTCATTGTGATCCAGAACTGGATTAAATAGGAGCTGAACTTGCCAAGAAATGCTGAGCTCACACAGTGTGAGGGATTGGTGAAAAAGAATAGAAATATTTACTATAGTGAGATAAATAAGAATAAAAAGGACAAAAATGTAAACATACACAGCTTTGTTTTTCTCTGGCCACACTTCTGCCAGAAAGTGTATTGAGTTAGACAGAGAGGGAAATATGTAGGTTTTGTGAAGGGGTGGGGGGGCACAGTAAAAAGCTAGCAGGAGCAGCACTCCTCCCCCAGCCACCATCTCAGTAAAAACATGAACTGGTCTGGTGACAGAGCACAAGAGCCTCTTTAAGGAACAGGTTTGAGCACCCTGCAGGGCGGCTCTGACTACAGTGGCAGTCTGCACTGCAGATCCCTTCATATGTAAATGTTGCTAAAACCCTAAGCTTCAAGTCATGAGACAGATATACAGTTAGGTCCTCTGTATACCACCACAGTGGATTTTAGATCAAACAAACAATCAGTATGTGATTGAAGTACAGACTTACAGCTTTAATACAAGGGGTTTTACAAAAGTATTGTATTAACCGTTTAGGAATTACAGCCATTTTTATACATAGTCCCCCATTTTCAGAGGCTCAAGAGTAACTGGACAGTGGAGTGACAAGCAGTTCCATGGTCAGGCGACGCCTGTTCCCTTGTTATTTCATGATAAATGAAACAGACATAATATCTGAAGTTGGTTCAAAGTGTTTTATTTGTATTTTATAGCATTTCACTGTAATTTTTGATATTAACCCCAAAGAGATGTCAATACAAGTGAGGGAAGCCATCATTAGGCTGAGAGATAGCAAAAAAACTTCAGGAGTGGCCAGATAAACAATCCGGTACATTCTTTAAAAGAAGGAATGCAAACATGGTAGAGGAAGTGTTATGGCATGGGCATGTATGTCTAACGATGGAACCTAGCCACTCGTGTTTATTGATGATGTGACTGCTGGTAGAAGTAGCATGAATTCTGAAGTGTACAGGGTTATACTCTCTCCTCAGATTCAGCCAAATGCTGCAAAACTGATCAGACAGCACTTCACAGTGCAAAAGGATAATGACCCAGAGCATACTGCAAAAGCAACCCAAGAATTTCTCAAGGCAAAGAAATGGGATATTCTTCAACAACCAAGTAAGTCACCTGATCTGAACATGCTTTTTAGTTACTGAAGACAAAGCTGAATGCAGAGAGACCCACAAACAAGCAGCAACTGAAGGTGGCTGCAGTGAAGGCCTGACAGAGAATCTCAAAGGATGAAACACAGCATTTGGTGATGTCCATGGGTTCTAGACTTCAGGCAGTCACTGACTGCAAACAATCTCCATCCTTATATTTACTTTTGAGCCTTTGAAAATGGGGGATTATAAAAATGGCTATAATTCCTAAACAGTTAATGAATTTTTAAAATTAAACCCCTTCAATTAAAGCTGAAAATCTGCACTTCAGTCATATTTTGATTATTTGATTTAAAATCCACTGTGGTGGTGTGTAGAAGTAAAATTATTCAAATTGTGTCTTTGTCCAACAAATAATTGACCTAGTCAATGTGGGAAATGTAGGACATGAGTGTCACTGCTTCCACAAATATGGCTTCATCTTCCTTCGAAACATAACAAAGCATATAAAAAACAGCAACATATAACTGTAGTTCACATTTCCTCACCCAAAGAGGTAATGGAATCCCAGTTTTACTTCATCTTTAAACAGATGTCGATGTCTCCACTGACATGAGAGAAAATTCATCAGATATGGTCACTGAATGCAGTATTAAAACACACATTTATGATCTCCTGTCAAGAGCCTGTAAAACATCACAAAGAGCTAATAAAAACAGTATTTCTTTTTTCATTTTAGTCAACACATGCTATCAGCTATTAAGAGGCATGAATCCAAGTCACAAAACATCTGCAGTGCAACACCTAAGTTTGATGTGTCTGCAGTGGGATGATACAGCTGCACTGGGATCTCTCTGTGAAATGTATGGGCGTCCAGTGGAGAGCAGCACCTTGGATGCATCGCGTGTTATCAGTGATATAAATCGTGCTCTCAGTGGAATGCTGAGGAATCTTCAGACAGTCAGTGGTTTAAAAAAAAAAGGGGAGTCTTTTAATTTAAATTGCTGTTGATACGAGCAAGGTCAGCCCACAATAATTTTCCATGTTTGCATGAAAAGCCAGATGCCACTCTGCAGCTGGCAGCCCCATTAAATCACATCATCAGATTAAAGCTGGAATGCTGCCTATCAGACAGGCCACACTTGAGGCTGACATCTCTGGCCGCCCAAACTTGTTGCTTGAACAGAAAACTCAGAGTCTGTTTCTTGCCATAGTTAATTGCCGTCACATTCCACCAAAAAGCAGTCTAGTTTGATCTCCTCCACCTTGGCACTGGCCTGGAAACTTGGCTCACATTCCCGTCTGTAACAACAGCACCCCCACTCCCCCACCTCACCCCCATTGCCTTGTTCCTGATGTAGTCTGAGAGAATGCACCAAGCACCTGGGGAATGCTCACCTTGCACACTTCCAAGGTTTGTCTGGGGGCCAACTCACTGGCACCTGGCACTGTCTCAGCCAGAGGTTTAAAAAAAAAAAAGAAAAAAAGAAAAAAAAAGAAATATCCTCCCTAACTGCTTCAAGGATCAAGGAGCTACGGAACTTTATTCAAAGCTTTGGCAAAACCTTCAAACTTATTATGGCAAAGTTGAGATAATTGGGCAATCAGACAAAGGTGTTTCCAGGATTCTCTAATTGCTTGCTATTTGGTAGATTTAAAAATAACAGAAAACCTGTGGGAGAGGGGGAAGTAAACTGTGAAAGGGTGAGCTAACAAGCTCCACATGGTTTTGGTGGATGAGCTAAGTGTGCCATATTCGTGAATCAAAGGCAGCAGGCTGGCACAAGATAAAGAGGCACTGGCCTTCGCTCTCTGCTTTTTATTTCTCCTCCTCTGCCTTTAGATGAGGGATGGATTGTGTTTCAGGCAGCTGTAAACCCTGGAATGCCTACACACTGCTCACTGCTGCTCACCGTGTAATCTGTTCGCTTTTTTCTGTTTCTATTCAGCTCGTCTCATTTGAGGCCAACAGTAAACCGCAAGCAGGCCCGTCTTTGTAGGCCATTACGTTCCTCTGGTTGGGTGTGTGTGTGTGGGGGGGGGGGAAGAAATC
>VUQI01007932.1:10553-27354 GCA_015106735.1 Paratilapia polleni | reverse complement strand
CTTGAGCTCATCTAAAGGCCACATGAAGTTTGGAGGTCTGTAGCTATTGACTCTGCAGAAAGTTGGCAACCTCTGTGCACTATGTGCCTCACCATCCGCTGACCCCGCTCTGTGATTTTACGTGGCTGAGTTGCTGTCATTCCCAATCGCTTCCACTTTGTTATAATACTACTAACAGTTAACTGTGGAATATTTAGTAAGAAGGAAATTTCACGACTGGACTTATTGCACAGGTGACATCCTATCACGGTACCACGCTGGAATTCACTGAGCTCCTGAGAGCGACCCATTCTTTCACAAATGTTTGTAGAAGCAGTCTGCATGCCTAGGTGCTTGATTTTATACACCTGTGGCCATGGAAGTGATTGGAACACCTGAATTCAATGATTTGGATGGGTGAGTGAACACTTTTGGCAATATAGTGTAGTTCTGAATGAGAACTGAATGAGAAATGTTTCCAACATTTTGTGGACACCAAAAACTGATCCAACAGAAAGCTTACTGACTTACAGTCTTAAAGAATTCAATTACAGTGGTCCAAATGTCTTTATCACTCTCATTTTTGTTCTAATCATTATGTACATCAAACCAGTTTTTAAATGACAGCATATTCAGACTTCTTCATTCTCTGTATGGGTTTTTTACAATACCTGCCAACACTGCTGTTTTTCCAAGGGCCTCTCCTGGCACATTTTGTTGCTTCTCCGGGGAAACCCTTGTAATTTGCTTGGCTCTCTAGTTGCCTGATCATCTATAAAACTCAATCTACACACAAAATCCACATACATACAATTTCAGGACACCCATCACTGTACTTAGCAACCCACATCCAGATTCAAGAGGGGGTGTGTGCAGCTACTATGTGCTCATGAAGGCAAGTTGAATGCAGAACTAGCTAGCTAACTTACACTTTAGACAAGCTACGATTCAATATATTGTTTTATTCTATAAATCTCCATGTGTCATGTGGTTTACATAGTCAGGTTGTTCAAAAATACAACCCCAATTCCTAAAAAGTTAAAAACAGAATGAAATGATTTGCAAATCTCATAAGCCCATATTTGATTCATAATAGAATATAGAAAGCATAAAATATTTAAACTAAGACATTTTGCTATTTTATGAAAAAGTTCATTTTGAAATTGATGGCAGCAACACATCTCAAAAAAGTTGGGATGGACCAACAAGAGGCTGGAAAAGTAAGTGGTACTACAAAGAAGCAGCTGGAGGAACTTAGCTAGGTTAATTGGCAACAGATCAGTAACATGATTGGGTATAAAAAGAGCATCTTAGAGAAGCAGAGGTTCTCAGAAGTTAATATGGGCAGAGGTTCACCACTCTACTAAAAGCTGTGCGAAAATTTCAGAATAATGTTCCTCAATGTAAAAAAAACTTTAAATATTTCATCATCTACAGTACATAATATCATCAAAAGATTCAGAGAATCTGGAGGAATCTCTGTGTGCAAGGGACAAGGCCGAAAATTAATATTGGATGCCTGTGAACTTGTGCCCTCAGGCAGCACTGCCTTAAAAACAGGCATGATTCTGTCTTGGACATTGATGCACTTTCAGAAACCATCGTCTGTGAACACAGTTCACTGTGCCATCCACAAATGCAGGTTAAAGCTCTATCATACAAAGAAGAAGCCATATGTGAACATGATCCAGAAACGCCGCTGTCTTCTTGGGGCCAAAGCTCATTCAAAGTGGAAAACTGTTCTGTGGTCAGATGAATCGAAATTTTAAATTCTTTTTGGAAAACATGGATGGTGTGTCCTCTGGATTAAAGAGGAGAGGGACCATTCAGCTTCTTATCAGCACTCCCTATGGAACTGGCAGCTTGCACATCTGGAAAGGCACCATCAGTGCTAAAATGTATATACAGGTTTTATAGCAACTCTTTTTCAGGGAAGGCCTTGCATATTTCAGCAAGACAATGCTAAACCCCATACTGCAACTGTTACAACAAGATAGCTTCATAGTAGAAGAGTCCGAAGATTTGGTACATTATGAAACAAAAAATACGACAAAGAAGACCCAAGACTGTTGAGCAACTAGAATCCTATATCAGACAAGAATGGGTCAACATTTCCCTCCTGGGGCACCAGTATAGTTCACTGGGTTGAGCGGGGCAACCCATATGCTGTAAGGCTATTGCAAAGGCCTGGGTATGAGTCCACCCTGAGGTCATTCACTGTGTCTCTTCTCCCTGCTTTCCCTCCTGGCCTTCCTGTCTTCTCTCCACTGTCCTCTCTCAATAAAGGCCAAAAAGCCCCCAAAAATAAGTTCAGCAACAGGTCTCCTCAGGTCCCAGATGTTTACTGACTGTTTTCAAGAGTTGATGCTGTACAGTGGTAAACATTGCCCTGTCCCAACTTTTTTGAGACATTTTGCTGCAATCAAATTCAAAATGAGCATGTATTTTTCTTAAAATGATACATTTTCTCAGTTTAAACATTTGATATGTTTTCTGTGTTCTGTTGTGAATAAAATATGGCTTTATGAGATATACAAATCATTGCATTTTGTTTTTATTTACATGTTACACAGTGTCCCAACTTTTGTTTTTACCTATTAAAACAGTAAAGAGACATTTTCTCCCTTCCCTCCTTCCTCCCTTCAGTTGATGCACCTACAGGAACTACACTACATGGAAGATTTTGCCAATGGAAACATTGTGAGTTATTAGGAACTGGCAGGTGGAGTTGAACTATATTATTGTTGTTGTTGTTGCACAACCAAGATGTCAGGTTCAAAGCCAAAATTATCCCAAATACAAGGTATGATCAAAAACTTCAGGGAAGCAAACCTGGTGAGTGGTCCAGGTATTGAGTAAAGATTGTGTGGCCAAAACACTACATTTTCAATGGGCTCCGGCACACCGTAAAAATTTCTCAGAACTTGAGGTGGGTGGGTGGCAGTAACAGTGGCTAAAACTGTATCAAAGTTAGCTTGATGCAAAAAGTGTTTGCAAGTTGTGGTATTACTGATTCTTTTTTTATTTAGAAAAATGTATAAAGTAAGTTGCAGAAGTTTTACATGCAGTTTGTTTGTTTTTTTTTTTTTAATGCATCATCTCACCTCAGTCTTGGAGAAATTCTCCCTCCAGTACTGACATTGTTCATAGGATATTTAAAATCTTACTGAAATGCAAAATGGTTTGCAGCTTGTAGAACAGCTGTATCTAATTTATGTGTTCTTCATGTGTCTTCTTCTCTCTCTCTCAGGGTCTCTCTTACACACACACACATGCACACAAACACACATTCACCAGCACAATGTCCTGCTGAGTGTACTGTTGAGTGGAAGGTAAAATGACATGATTGCACACATTTTCTCCTTAAAATTTTTTGCTTTGCTGTTTTCACATTTTGGAAGCTCTGATCCATTCTCATTTGTCGCAGCATGTCCTGCACAATAGCTTGTAAGCGACTGTTTGAAGGTGATTTTGAACCATGCCCCCTTCACAATCAACACACTGGCAATCGCACATAACATACAGACACGCACAGCTCTCTGACAGTAGAAAAGCACTACAGATTGAAGTGGTAAGCACTGCCGTGGTGAGGCTGACAGCAGCCCCTAGAGAGCTCATCAAAACGTTTCAGGCCGCATGCAAAAAATAGCAAATTAATGCAAGTGAAGGGCTTCTGCCTACAGGAGCAGTGCCCTCATTTTAGAAATACGAGTTTTTCCCCCTGAGTCTTTTATGATGAGTTCAGAGTGTTATGATTTCCCTCAAACTCCTCAGATCTACCCAGCTAGGAAAATAGGTGTCACAGTATTCATGCAGTTATTTAGCATGCTGATGTTGAAGGGCTTACAGTGTCCTGGTTTGTAAACTGCATTGTAACAGGTTGCTGTAAGGAAACAATGCATTCTGGGCAATATCTGCAGTTTCACATAAAATACTACAAAATGTTGCATTGCATTCTGGGAATGGTGCTAGAACTGATGGCAGACAGGCCCTGTGAATACAGAACATTACAGTCTAGAAAAGAGCTGAAGACATTGAACACATGGATTGTGAAGCCAAACTTGAACTTTCTTTTTGAGGATACTCCATCTGAATCCAGCACTTTAATAGTAAATAATATGGCAAGTTTAAATACTATTATCTGTCTATAGATGTTACTATTGTCATCTTCAAACAAATGGTCACTGATCACTAACATAGCCCTCAGCGGTCCCCCAACAATCCTCTTAGTCTCCCATGCTGTGACTAGGGAATATAGTTAATGCTGTAATCAAAATATTTTATGTTATGCTATGTCATGCTGTACTGTTATGTTACAGTTAATGATGTTATCATTTTTTTCCATATGTTTGTCACAATAGGATAAGCGGAAGAAAATGGATGGATGGATGTTTGTCATAATCTTACTTAGAGCTAGCTAAGGCAGTAGCAGTTAGGAACGGACATATCGCCAGCATGTTTCAGTTAATGCTTACGGTTCCTGCTTGATAGTATTCTGTGGAAGTGATTTTTTTTAAAGATGTTTCTTTAAAACATCTTTGCAGATGTTTGCTTATTTGTCTTGTTTCTTTATTTATTTGAACTAAACTGTTTACATCTTATTAAAAAATACTTTTTTATTTATACTCCAAATTGGAATATTACTGTGTTATAGTAGCCAACACATGAAAGACATCCATCCGTTTTCTAATGCTTATCCAGTTCAGAGTTGCAGGGGGCCTGGAGCCTATGCCAGCTGTCACAGGGCAAAAGGCAGACTACACCCTGGACAGGTCACAGGGCTAACACAGAGAGAGAGACAACCATTCATGCTTACGGCCAGTTTAGAATCACCAATTAACCTAACATGCATGTCTTTGGACTGTCGAAGGAAGCCGGAGTACCCAGAGAGAACCAAGGCTGACACAGTAGGTACATGTAAATTATACACAGAAAGGCCTCAGCTGGCTCATGTATTTGAACCCAGGACCTACTTGTTCTGAGGCAACAGTGCTAACCACAGCACCACCATGCTACTACATCAAAAGCAACTTGGTTTAATAAAATAAATACAATATCACAGACCAAAATAGCTCAGAAAGATAAAGAAATCACACTAAACTTCAATTAAACAGTAAATACAAAAAAATTAAGCATAAAAATCAAAATATGATACCATAAAGAGCTTAAATGTAAAATGAATGCAGGTATTGGTGCAGGAGATGGTAAAGATCTTCTGTATTTGTCTTTGTGACAGCGGGGTTGAAACAGATGTCAGAGAAAGTGTTAAGCTGTATGTCCAGTAAGTGGTGCAGAGGTGGTCAGGATCCAAATTATCCTTTGCCATTCAGCATAGCCATATTCATTTGGATGCCCTCTGTGTCAGCTGATGGAAGAATCCAAACAGTGAGTTGATTCAAACAGCAACATCAATGACAAATTCCCTTATTGAGTACTAAACCCATTTCAATAGCTAGCAGTTCCGTATTCAGGCCAGAGACGTTCCTTCGCAGTGAAATGTCCGGGATTACACTGCTACTCAACAGACTGCCCCTCAGCACAGCATCAGGGAAAAAAATGACAAAACAGCCTTTATATGCTTTTATTATCTGTGCTACCTGTCTACAGTTGTCTGCCACAGGGGCTGTGTCCAAATGACCCTCACTCTAGTAGCAGGCTTTCTTTCTATCCAACCTCTAATCTTAGACTGCTTAGTTTTGCTTCACTGGAATCAGCCCTTGAATGAGCAGCAGAGGTCAGTTCTTTGAATCAGCAAATTAGTATTTCAGCTGGAGCCTATTTTTAAAATGCATGTTAGCCCCTGGATTTTCCCAGTGTCCTTTTTAAATGTTTTATCGTTGGATTTTAAGTAACAATCATTCAGTATGTTGTAAAGATTTTCACAATAAAATTGGTAATCAAGGCTACAGTAAAGGCGCTGATTCATTCATAGTAAGTGGCTGTGATCAATAGCAACAGTAATACACTTTATTTACAAAAATGACTACATGATAGTATGTTTGGAAATATTGGTAATCTAAAAAATTATGTTTATCATATGGCTATTGTGCTGCCACCGGTAAAATACAAAAAATCAAATGTTTTATTACATGTTATTCTAAGAGTAAACTGTAACTTAACTATGAATTAAGTATTTGCAGTCAGCAAATTATAGAACAAAAATGGTACTGTACTGGCAGTCTTGCTGCCAGTAATCGTTTGCAAATAAAAATACAGCAATGTACTGCAGTTCTGAGTATGTTATTATTACAGTAACATACTGTAAAGTAGATAACAGTATGAGAACTGTAAAACTAACAATAACTTAGTCGCAAACCTGTTGCCAATATTTTACTGTTTATCTACTGAACCGCTTTCCTCCTGTTTTGCGCAACTCTCATTCATCTTTTCCCTTGATGCTGTCTTGTGTTTTCATAGAAAAAAGATCCAGTAACTTCCCATGTTAATTTTGGCACTTGATTTTGATTTAATATTAGTCTCAGTCATTTATTTTTAGAAAATGATTTTTGTAATTTGTGTAATACATTGGATTAGAAAAAAAACATCTAACTGGAATATTTTTTGATTAATTAAATCACTAAATTGCACCTTGTCCAGAAAAAGAGACATGGCCACAAAATTTCAAATATTTTTTTGTTTCCTCCTTCAGCATTTGAAAGCATTTTGAGTGACACGAGTCCGTTATTGGCAATGCACGAGTTTAGGTGGATAGCAAGTTATAACTTAACAAATTATGCAATTTTTAGCATGTTTGGGAATTTTGCCTCAGGTGGCTAAGAAAATTCATTATTTCAGCTTTAACTAAGAGTTTTAGTTATCTACTGTTATGTTTCTGTTATCTACTGGATGCCCTCTGTGTCAGCTGATGGAAGAATCCAAACAGTGAGTTGATTCAAACAGCAACATCAATGACAAATTCCCTTAGTGAGTACTAAACCCATTTCAATAGCTAGCAGTTCCGTATTCAGGCCAGAGACGTTCCTTCGCAGTGAAATGTCCGGGATTACACTGCTACTCAACAGACTGCCCCTCAGCACAGCATCAGGGAAAGAAGACAGTCAGAGGATTTGCAGTTCTCCCATGTCACTGTTTTGCCTGCTGTTATGGTCTCTTAGTTGATAGTTCATTGATGATATTTTTATAAGGTTCCCTTTGTTCTTTGAGTACATTGGGATAACTAGTATTATTAGTAAAGTACAATACTTATAATTTATAATTTGCCAGCTTCTTAAAATATTCAAAAAACCCTAGCAAATTGCCTGACTGGATTGCTCTCAACTTTCAAAGCTAGAAGCCTTACCTTTAAGCTAAGAAGTTATAATTTAATCATTTAGCATGTTATCTCAAAAGCGTGTACCATTAACCTTCTGTTCTTGCAATTTAGTTGTTTATTTTTTAGATGTGTTAAAGAAGTACTACTTCTACTACTGCTTATAAAATGCAGTTGGTGGTAGCTAAAAAAAGAATGCAATTATTGGAAATACTATAAAAAATCATATTTATATTAGAAATCTGATCCTCTTTGAACACTTCTTTCTTCATTTCTAATTTTGCTTTTGCTAAAAGAAATCTGATTGAAATCTGGAGTTGCCTTTGTGACTTTCTGAAGAAAAGGGTCTTTCCACTTAGAAGTGAAAAGTTCAAGGGCCCTTTTTCAAATAAGAAAGAGCCTTTACAATGGACTGTCTTAGGCCAAACAATGGATTGGTCCCTACGAAGCTGTTGTACATTATAACAAGATGGTGTTATGTGGGTGTTAGAAAACCTTGAACCAGAAGGCTATGACATCAGTTATAACAGAGAGTCATCACCACTCACCTTCTGCTAAATGACTCTCAAATGTCTGGTTATGTTGGCCAGGCACCATAACCATAAGGAATGCAAAGGCATTGAGTGTCATTATGTTTCAAAGATAACGGAAACATGCACAATTATTAACAGTACATAGACATTCAGGGTGTTTGCCAGGTCAAAGTAAACTAACTTTTTTATTATGTTTGGACCATTATTATAGCTTAATGTTTAAATCTTTCTTTGAGTAAAGTAGCTGAGTCTGTCACACTTTGACATAGAGTTTAACAACATAATGTGGACCAAGTCCCTATTGCTAAGCACAGTGCACTTTTCTAATACATTTTCAATGGGGAAACAGCTAAATTGAACAGTTTGCCTTAAAACGGTTTGGTTACTTGGTTCAATTAACAAAAAACAGAGCACTTGATATTCGAAACGTGGTGATTAGGTTTGCTCACACATTGGCTACCAAAAATTGGTCATGTCACTTTAATATGCATATGCATAAGGTTATAGTTTTGGCCTTCGATGTTTAGACACCATGAGAAAAGAGAAATTTGTGTTCCCAACAAAATAAACACTCAATTGTACACTCTTTGAGGACTACAAAGAAACGATCCTGGCATTAATCACAATTCAGGCTTTTATCATCTCAGTAGCAAAGGAAAAGCTTAGCTTTGTGGGATTTTTTTTTTTTATGGAAACTTATGTTTTTGATGATTTTTTTAAGGAAATTACAGACTGCATAAATGTTTGAATCAAAACTTGAAAATTTACATGAAGAATGTAAGAATGTATGCAGCAGATATGAAGTTAGGTTTACTACAAACTCTAACTCTAAGATAGGTACCAATAAAGACAGAAATGTCATTATTTGATTCATAAAACAATTTGGATATGTGACCTTAATGTGAGTCTTTGTTCTTACAGCTAAACAGACATTTAGCCTACATGTTGCATGACTGGATAGCGTTGGAAATGAGTGTTCAAAGCAGTGTTCAGAACAATCACCAATATCTTGCCAATCACAACGATTTTCCTGTTATTGTAACAAACTCCTGTTATTACTAAATAAATATTTAATTGAATTTCCACAACCAATCCCAAACATATAACCCACAACTGTGATTTGTGTGCACGTGCCCACACGCACATAAAGGTACACTTTGCACCTCTGCACCCATCGGAATAAATGTGCATGTGGGGAGTGGTTCTGATTCATCACAAAAAGAGAGAAACATACAGAGAGTTTGATGTTTAACTTGAGCCTAATGAAACTGTGCATCCATGGAAAGGCTACTTTTCTTCCCTCCTCTGCTGTCTGTTTTGTTGTTTCACTGTGTGTCTTTGTGTGTGAAGGTAAGGGGAGAGAGACAGATGCATCAGCAGCACTGAGATTCTTATGCCCAGATTAATAGCATGTTAACTTTAGTTAGCCTGTGACTGATTACTGTTAAAGAAAAATAGTAGTAATCAGTCACAGGAAGAAGATGAAGAAGACTCTTATATTGTGTATTATGTTATATTATAGATTATGATTGTGAGTATTGAGAAATAACATGGGGGATAACATGGATTGGGACTGAAATAAGTTGGGGATGATTAATACTGTCTTGAAACCAGCAGAAGTACAGAGATTTTCTCTGGTTTATCTGTGTTTTTTATGCACTTTCATTCAAAGCTACATTTCTTTTTCCTGTTTGCTGCTTGAAACCATGCTGCTGAGAGCTGTGAGAAATAACCAAATCTGTAAAGCTACGGGATGTAAAATTAACTCTCTGTAGTTCTAGAAGGGCAAAGGTGAGAAATAATTGTCACCAAATGCAACCCCCTTATACACTCACTGCCATTTGATCCATTTTGAGTATGTAAATAATGCAGCTTTGCTCCATTAGTAAATAATCAATAATCAAATAGGATAGAGACAGGGCTAATTATTCTTATCTCGCTTGTCGGCACTGCTGTCTAACTCTAGTTCACATATACGTAATATTGCTATGATTTTGTTCTTACATGAAGCCATTGATAGCACTGGTATTTTAAAGTGAAGAGGATTTTTTTTGGAAATCTAAACTTCAAACTAGCAACTGGCAACATGCAATCATGGATGCAGTTGCAATGAAACGTTGTCTTTTTCAACAAACTTGGTGAGTACAGTGTTTTTCTGGTTTTATGCAAAACATTTTCCCCTCACCCCCAACCGGTCACAGCAGATGGCTGGCCTTCCCTGAGCCTGGTTCTGCCAGAGATTTCCTCCTGTTAAAAGGGAGATTTTCCTTCCCACCATCGCCAAGTGCTTACTCATAGGGGGGTTGTCTGATTGTTGAGATTTTTGTCTAATATTGTAGGGTCTGTAGCCTACAATATAAAGCACCTTGAGGCGACAGTTGTTGTGAATTGGCACTATATAAATAAAATTGAATTGAATTGAATTGAATGTGCAGTCTCAACTCTTTGACTCTTTGATTACTTAATGGGATTAATTATTCAGTGAAGAAGCAGAGCGACTGAGCTATGCAACTATTTCATAGGTTTGGGAAGCCTTCAGTGGAATCCTCTAAATTTGTTGCATTGCAGAGATTTAATTTTCGGGATCACTGGGCCTGAAGATGGTTGCTTCTTTAGGAAGACTTGTTAGAGTGCTAATCCTACACTACATCCACTTTATGGTACAGGAAGGCCAAAATACATATACTGAATACAAGGCAGGATGTAGCCTTTTTTGCCACCAACTAAGACCTGAGTTTAAAGACAGGACCATGTGATGAGAGAAAATGTGTTGGTGGTCTGCTGCAATGGAAGCCCTACGCATGAATACACACACATACACATGCTCACACACGTACCTAAAAAAAAAAATACACCACACTTAGAAAAACCTCCCTGACCTTCTTCTAATTGGACTAAGGGTGAAGGGAGAGAATGGGTGGGGGCTGCTAGAGAGGGGTTGAGAGGCGTAGGAGGCATAAATGTGACCTTTTTTTTTTTTCCTCCGGGGAGATTCCCAAGACACAGTGGGGAGGATTGGTTTCTTTGGTTCTGCTCACAAAAGACCTTCAGTTTTGCATTTCTACTGTGATTACTCTGCCAAAAGAAGCAGGACTAAACTCAAACCAGAATATTACAAACAAGCTAAAAGTTGTCACAGCAGCTTGACAAACCACTGTGTGCTTCAGTTCTATGTTAACATTATATTATATAGTAATACATAAAGATTATATTATATTATATTAAAATTACCATTAAGTAGATTGTATGATCATATATACAATGTATTAAATCTTAATCTCCAAATTAATTAATAACTAATAATCCCAATATTTCCCTCTAGATTTTCATGGACTTGATATAGTATGAATTGGAAATACTCATGTACAAATATCTCAGTTCACTACTTGGGTAAGCCCATCCTGTTATTTATGCCAGCACACTGTTGAACAGTTGCTGTTGGTTGCTTGAAATTTGTCTGCCAGCTTTTCTTTCTTTCAAAACCAGTCTTTTTAAGGCTTAGAGGACGTGCTGTGTTTATGCACCCATCCTGACAGTTCAGTGGGAATCACCCTGCTAAGATCAGTTCCATTAGGTGTACAGATTACATCCGCAGAGAGAACTAGTGTCTGTGTCCCTCAGACCATGTCAGATAAAAATCTTGACTTCCTTACTAAATTTTCAGGAGCGTTCAAGAGGTTTCAATCACATCTTCATTAGCTAATGATTAAAAGAGGTCTTTATAAATACTATTTCTATTTTTATTATGTATAAATCTAGTAAATAATTTAAATTACTAAAAAGAGACTTTATGTAAAATTACATATTATTATTCTTAAAATTTACTTATAATATCAAATTTGACTGACAGAAACTTGACACTTTATTATAGCTTAATTAGGAAGAAATTTTTTATTTTACCCTAAAAACCTGTGAGAGTGAGGTACATTTTCAGCCTCAGGTTGTGTCTACAGGTCTCTTGTCCAACTAGAAAAACCTCCACCAATTAGTTGGTGGAGCAGGGGAAAAAAGCAAGATACTGGCTGCTGGTCCTATTGTTTTGAGTTTATAGGAATACCAGAGGGCAAACCAGATGTGGAAATTAACACTATTGTCAACTCCTCTCTTTTGTTATGTAGATAATGAGAATCAGACTGAGAGATTTTAGTCAGGAAGTCAAACAGAAACTCTGTTTCGGGGGACTTTGTAAAAAAGGGGATATTCCTGTTCCTACACTTTTTCCTGTGAAAAACAGCAGCTCCAAAAATTTCAGGCAAATAGCAATTATTATTAGTATTATTATTATTATTATTATTATCATTATTATTGTTGTTGTTGTTGTTGTTGTTATTGTTATTATTAATAATAATAATAATAATAATAATAATAATTTGTTATTCTGTGATTCTAGTTTATGAGGATTTGCTGCTTCTGGGTTTTCAATCTTTATTTATTACATAATTTATTTTGGAGTTTTGGGCTGTTATTTTGGAAAAAAAAATTTGCACAGGCTTTTGTCACTGTTTTCTGATATCTTATAGTCCTAAATGGACAAAATATTTAATAATAAAATTAATTTCTGCAGTTCTAAAAATCTACTTTAAACCTCAAACTAGTCACATTGTCATTGTAACCTCTCAGTCCAGTTTGTTACTTCCCTATTATGACATACATATTGTTCACTCCAGTCAAAGGACAAGTGGGACATCAGTCACATTAAGAGCATACACATCAGGCTGGTGTAGAAGAGGTATGACAGTCATGAAATTTATCATAACTTAATTCATAGCAACATGAATGTCAGAAAAAAAAACACACTTGTCTTTGTCTGTAGCCATATACATAATATATATGAACATTTGTACCACACATTTCACAAATTTCAAGATATTTCACAACAACAGCACCAAAGAGCTTTTGATTGATTCCTCAACCCCGCTAATACATTCATTCATTCATTATTTTCCAGATATACTAATAATCTATTAATTACAGAAGTGAATAATTTACAATAAAATAACAATTTTAAGGTACATTTCGCATTTCCAGTACTTTTATACTACAATAATTTCATTCAGTCTCCACATGCATCATCTGCCTGAATCTTTTCCGAAGGCTGTGGATTTTGGAAATTTCGCACAGGAGAGGTTGTCTTAATAATTGATAAAGCTGTTACCTTGCAGCGTTCAACAAAGCAAACAGCTACAACAACTAATGCTGAAAAGCCTTTTCTCCCTTTCAGCAACTCGTGCCTGCGCTTAGCTCCTGCACAGAATAGAAACTGTACACCAAAACTCAGAGAACTCACAGCGGTATTAAAATCACAGACAAAAAGAAAAAACAAAGAAAAATTAAATAAAACGTCAGGTACTGCATCTTGAAGACAAAAATGCCACAGAGTAAAGACTTTTGTTGTAAATATTAAAGTCTTCACCAAAGCATAGAGAAAAAAACACTGAACAGTTCAACTCTCATACTGTATGACAACACCTTTTCTGGGTTCTGTTTTGGTTTAGTCCAAACTTAATACAAACAGATTTACAAAAGATCTTTTTTGTAAGCTGAGTTTCTGTGAAACATCTGCATAAGCAAATTGCAATCACATGTCAGATGCATTGGGTTTCACGCTGACACTGGCCTTGCAGTGACCTTCAAACACAGGCACTCCCCCACCTCCCACTTATTCTACGTTGAGAAATCGGCCTTGCTAACGTTGCACTTTAAATTTTAAAAGCACTGATTTGCTGATTGGATCTCAAACTGCTGCTCAGGAGTTTGACGTCTCAACTTCTTTCTCTACATCTACTTACTGCTGTGACATGCATCTACCCATCACAAAGTATAAAACACATTTCAGAAAGGTACCATCACTTTACAATTCTTGTTACCATTCCAAGGCTTCTTGCTATACACTATATGCACCACTTCTTCTGCAGTGGCAGAGCGTTTGTGGTGTGTAGCAGCTGTATTCTCTAGGCGCCTGTGTATAGAATTATTTTGGATTAATAGATTGGACTAAACATTTGTTTAATAACAGAAAGCCTGAAACACCCGTCAGTACTCTCCTCAATGTATATCTTTCTAATTCTCTCTTATAAAGTCCTGTATGAATATCTTGTGCAAAATCTCTCCATTGTCACCCTGTCTTTGTTAGATGAGCTTGTGTAGGTCTTGGTTTTCTTCCCCGTACAAGGCGCCAGATGTGCAATTGGAATACATGAAACTGCTACAAAACATGACACAGACAGATGAAAGAGACGGAGCAAAATCAAACAAAGACAATAACAGCCAAGGAAAACAACCAAAACGTGTCCCAAGGAAACAGGAATCCATCTTTGTAAAAACGAAACATTATTCCAGGATTTTCTTGTCCATGGATTCTTTGCCATTGGTCCGCGAGTAAGGCTCAAAGGCAGAGGAGCTCAGGTACCGTGCGGAAAGTTCCTGCAGGTTTCCAGCCAGGGAGCCCGCCATAGAGAGGGGGTTAGAGGAAATGCGGGTGGCGACACCACTGAGTAAGGAGGGCATGGGGAAGCTGAACAGGCTATGAGCTGCCGGTGAGGTTTGCAAGCCTGCCACTGTTCCTGAGCTGGTGACAGCGGGTAGTGGAGGGCTGCCGCCTGCCGTGCCAGTGCTCCCTCCACTGCTGCTGCTGCTACTGCTGCCGTTGCTGGCCATGGCCATGGAGGGAGGGCGCAGGGCAGAGCCCAGAGTGCCACTGCCACAGTGGGGCAGGAGACCTGGCAGGCCGGGAGGCGTCAACAACCGCCCCTGCTCCAGCAGTCTGAGGACACTGCAGGTTGCTGCTGTTTCTGAAACCACTGAACGCAGCTCAGAATCCTTCCCCTGGTCCTTCTTCTGCTTAGTGCGCCGGTTCTGGAACCAGACCTTCACCTAGAGAGGAACACACACGAGAGAACCTTCAGAAAAATTCTAATGTATGACGTAGCTCTTGTATTACTGCTTATTGAATGATGGCTCACAGATCGAAAAGTCTCTATAAATACTGCGTGGTGGTACAACATTAGGGAACTGCTCTACAATAATTCATAGTCACTGATATTTGCTGCCAAAAGGCCTGGGGTCATTGTGCAGTGATAATCTCAGTACTTGGAGATTGGTGTGAAGTATAAAACAGTGTGTATCCACATATTATGATGACTTCTTTTATTTGCTTTTGTAGGCAAAACCATAGTGGTAGAGTGCCTTCCCTTCCCCCGCCTACACATTACACGCATCTTTAGAACCTGGCTAATGTATAGCAGCTATATATATGCAGAGACATATAAACACACACACACACACACACACTGTATAACAACTGTAGACTGTCAGTGACTGCAAAATGCATTGATTTCATTCAGTCATGGAGGCTGAATGAAATGCACTGTGATAACAAACGGGAAGTTAGTTCAATCAGAGCTTGATTAGTTACAGACCGCACACACAACTTGTTAACTTCACCAGCCTCGCACAGATCCAAATACTCCACCAGCTGCAAAGTGTGAATCTCTCCAATAGAACCGTCAATAAACAAAAATATACTCAATAATCTTATTGTTTATTGCTTTTTTTCATGCTTTGTATTTGTGATCATTATGTTGGATAGTTGGGGTATGATGTTATTTATTAAAAGCTGGAATTATCCGCCAGATTAATTTAGTAATTGCTTTAGTAATTCATTGTCAGTTATCACCTTCTATCTGTTTTACATCACGGTCAATGGAATGCATTAGGATGGTGGACTTCTTGATTGACACAAACAACTATATAAACGTAAAATTCTAGTCACCTTGAGATCCAGGGAGTTGTCAGCATTTGCATTTTGTTTTTGTTTTTTTTTTGCTTGTTTGGTTTGTTTGGGTTTTTCTTTTTTTTTTTTTACTATCTTTTGACATTTTCTGGACTAAAACAATTTTTGGAAATCTAAAATCACTTGACTGATCATAAAAATAATATATACACTGCAGCCCTAATTTTTATTTTTAATCTTCAGTAGATTATCTTAGATATCTGTATATTTCTGAATTTTCTATATCTGAATAATACCTTTACATTAAATCTGGTCCCCTGCATATTTTTATTTTCTCTACCTTCACATTCACTTTCAAATCTCCTCTTAATTTGAATGAAAGACATTAGTGTTACAAACTGTGTCATTTTTATCATTTTAGAGATTTAGTGATGACTGTATTGTTAGTAGCGTAAATCGACAACAGGATCAAAGTAAAAAAAAAAAATTGAAACTTATTATATTTCCATGCTTAAGGACTGAAAAAAAAAATCACTCTTACTGATATAACTGACTAAACTAGAACAAGCATCAGCCTTGTATTGTCACACTCAATTAAGCCTTTCATCAGGCTCAACAGATCCTCCAATTTGGCATTTCCATAGTTCAGTTTTGCATCTTTGTGTAACTTAAAAATATGTCAAAACTGAAAAATATACAAACTTTTCTGTGAATTGTAGCTGCTGATCTCTCTTAGACACACGTGACTGTTTTCATATAGAACAAAATATAGATGCACCAATCACCAGCAAGTCCTCAGCTCATTCCTGCAGCTGCTCCAATCACATTTGAATATTTTTCCCTTCACTATAGTCTATTCTTTAACTCTTTACAGGGAGGTCATCATTTCACGTCAAGAGAAGAAGGCCCACTGTTCTATCTAATACTCTCTGTTTGCAACGTAAAGACCACTCAGAAGGACCATCTTGTTCAGGGTGGCATTCTCAGTGCAAAATCTATAACAAGGTGGAACTGGCTCAAAAAAGATGATGAGATGTGCACACAGCTAAGGACTGTCATTTCAGTGCAACAGTTTTTTAGTCCCAGGGAACAAAATGTTAATTTCACCTCATTGTTATTAAAAGGCATTTCATTGGGAAGAGAAGCAGACAGTGGAAGAAGATCTTTCCTTTTGTCCTGAACAAACAGGGAGCAAAGGTTGTTTTTGACTTTTATATGAACAGATTAACATTTGAAGAGTGTGTGTGTGTGTGTGTGTGTGTGGGGGGGGGGGGGGGTGGGGGTTAG
>VUQI01007927.1:17689-32034 GCA_015106735.1 Paratilapia polleni | reverse complement strand
ACTTTCTGATGCACTGAAGGTTTCCATGAGCACAGTGGCCTCCATAATTCTCAAATGGAAGACGTTTGGCAGAACCAGGACTCTTCCAAGAGCTGGTCGCCCGGCCAAACTGAGCAACCGAGGGAGAAGGGCCTTAGTGAGAGAGGTGACCAAGAACCCGATGGTCACTCTGACTATGTTATGTCTGAAGGAAACCAGGCACCGCTCATCACCTACCCAATACCATCCCAACAGTGAAGCATGGTGGTGGCAGCATCATGCTGTGGGGGTGTTTTTCAGCAGCAGGGACTGGGAGACTGGTCAGGGTTGAGGGAAAGCTGATTGAAGCAAAGTACAGAGATATCCTCAATGAAAACCTGTTCCACAGTGCTCGGGACCTCAGACTGGGCTGAAGGTTCCAACATGACAGTGAGCCTAAGCACACAGCGAAGACAACACAGGAGTAGCTTAGGGACAACTCTGTGAATGTCCTAGAGTGGTCCAGCCAGAGCCCTGATTTGAACCCTATCAAACATCTCTGGAGAGACCTGAAAATGGCTGTCCACCAGCAGTCCCCATCCAACCTGACTGAGTTTGAGAGGATTTACAAAGAAGAATGGCAGAAAATCCCCCGATCTAGGTGTACAAAGCTTGTTGCATCATAATCAAAAAGACTGCAGGCTGTAATTGCTGCCAAAGGTGTGTCAACTAAGCACTAAGTAAAGGGTCTGAATACTTATGTAAATGTGATATTTCAGTTTGTTTGTTTTTTTTTTAATAAATTTACAAAAAAATCCTAAAAATCTGTTTTCAGTTCTTTATTATGGGGTACTGAGTGTAGATTAATGAGAAAAAAAGAATTTCACAGATTGCAGCATCAGGCTGCAACACAACAAAACTGAAAAAAGTGAAGGGGTCTGAATACTTTCTGAACCCACTGTATATACTAACAGTGCACGTGTGCCTTTTAGACACAAAAGTAAATGACATTTGTTTTATGTCCTGAATCTTTACAGTCCCACTTTCACACCTAATAATGCTGACAGTGAGCAGTGCACCAGCGCTGGGTCCAACCCAGTAGATCCAGTGATTGTCCCAGTGGTTGGCAGCCATGGCAGGACCAAAGGCACGGGCAGGATTCATGCAGGCTCCAGACAAAGTCCCTCTGAAACGACAAACCAGCACTTCAACACATTTTGGAAGTAGATGGTTAACCTTTGAAGCACAAGGAAAAACAGAATATACAAGCAACATGACACTGGAGCACACAGCCTGTAAATGACACAAAGATTCTATGGAATCATTTAAAGGGAAACTTCACCTATTTAACAAATTAACTCATGAGGCTGTATTCGAGGAAATATGGAGATTAACCTATACCAGTAGTTCCCAGACTTTTTTCCGGCATGTCCCACTTCATGAGCCGAAAGAAGTTCACACCCCACACCCTCCAATTTGTATCAGCAATTTGCGATTTAAAAAGGATCCAAGTTGAATTTTAGTAAAATAAAAGGCTGACACAGTAGCATTAGCAAACTCTTGTTTGTCTATTTTCCCTAAAAAAAATAAAAAATAAAATAAAATAAATTAATTAAAAAAAAAATATATTAATTCAATTTAGTTTTATTATATTAATTTTTCACCTGGTCAGCCACACCCCACCTGAGGTAACTCTGCACCCCACTAGTGGGACCTGCCCCTCAGTTTGAGAACCACACACCAGTGGTCATGCATAATAAGGACCTATGATAACAAGAATCACCTATAATAAGGACCAGTATTTTTAGCTTTTAGCAGTTTCCACTTTTACCATTCTCTTTTTCGGTACTTTTTACAAAAGTTGCCCAAATGCAGGACAAAATCAACAACCTACCTCAGATTAGACTTTTCTTTAATTCAATTATCAGAACCTCAGTATTTCTAAAATCATGGCTGCAGCCCTAATTGTGATCTGGAGGACTAACGGACTGGAAAAGCAACAAAGATGGTCCTCAGGAACTGTAAGTTCTAGCTACCAGTGTTTCCCCCTGAGGTTCCTACCCAGCAAATATGTTGGCTGCCACAATGAGGCCAATGCAGAAAGGAGCCCAGTCTGTTCGGGTTTTCCTGTTGATGGCCCCCAAGCATACCACCATGATGAGGATCAGGGTCAACACCATTTCTGCCAGGGTGGTTTTACCAAGATCAGCAGAGTCTGCATTAAAGGCTCCTCCAAGGGAAGCGGTATACTTATCTGATGGGTACACTGCCTAAAAGTAGAACAAATAGAACATATAGCATATAACATGACTGGACTGGAACCTTACATTTTCTCAACACAGCAAAATATCACAAAATATGACCTTAACTTACAATCTCGAATAGTAAATATTGTTGGGTTATTCTGGTTGTTGTTGTTTTTTAGTTTTATAAAGTCAGAGTTCTGTTTAGTAAGTGAGTAACTGTTACAACAAAAATCATAACTGTGAGTCTGAACTGATTTAGTGTGACTAAAGAGACAATATTTAAACATAGTAAGTCAAATTTGAAACGTATTGTTTCAAATATGTTTCAACACATCAAAATTACTACATAATACTGTAAGTCAACATTTTAAAGAACAAAATGTTAGTCATGACAGAATAAACACAAATCTTATTGACTCAAAATTAAGCTCAAAGTAAAAAGAATTCAAATCATGAGACCAAAAGACATTTTGAATTAATTTACTAATTACTTATTGTTAATATTATGAGTAAAATTTTAATAGATATCACCTTGAAATTTCCTGTTGTTTTTTGAATTTTTATGTTGAAATATAGAAGTCACATTGCTAAATTAAATATATACTTAGTTGCACAGCTTACAGTAGACTAAATGCAATAAAATAAAAACCTTAACATAAATTGTAGACATCTTCATACCACTAGTCTGGAGAAAGAATGTTACAAAACAAAACAGCCCAAAATCTCAAAATTGATTGTACATGAAATAACTTTTTTTTTTTGTTGCCTGTAACGTCTTGGCAAATGAGATACTAAGTCAACTAAGTTTAATAGATCAGCAATTTGACTCACTATAAAAATGGTCAAAATTAATTTAAAATATTCATATATTCTTCTGACCTAAAAAGTCTTTTAGATTTACAATGAATGTTGTATATCTTAAGTATTTCACA
Organism: Paratilapia polleni; assembly: GCA_015106735.1. Classification (NCBI taxonomy): domain Eukaryota; kingdom Metazoa; phylum Chordata; class Actinopteri; order Cichliformes; family Cichlidae; genus Paratilapia; species Paratilapia polleni. The sequence continues at coordinate 28,898 of VUQI01007927.1, read as the reverse complement.
TTTTATTTATGCACAAATGGGCTTCTATAATTGCTTCTTACCTTGGTCAAAAAAGCCCCGAGCATCCCTCCGGCCATCTGAGCTAGGACATAAGGCACGAGCAAAAGCAGCTTCATTCCTCCGCACAGGTAGATGCTCAGAGACACTACAGGGTTAAAGTGCCCCCCGCTGCAATAATCAGGATGAACTTTAGGATGAATATCAAGGGGTTATAAGCCCTTGCTGCCACGTTCTTTAGAGAATGGTGATCATGGGGTTATAACGACAACTGTCCACCAAAAGTGCGATGAACAGAATATATGAATGGTGTGTTTGTGCTAGCTTTTTGGCATCAAATTGAATACGGCAATGCAAAGTGTGACAGAACATTGTACCAGAACACTTTTAAAAGGCCTATTCTCCCCCAAGGGAAATGCAATAATCTCTACATGTCAGGGCTATTTGATTCTAAGTAAGCCTTATACTTTAAATAAATCCATAAATTTTTCTTTGGCTTTACACAAACCAAAATTGTACAGAGAATGCTATTCTAATATTGTGAATACAAGAAGTGATTAGAAAAACCCAGAAGAAAAAAAAAAAATAAATCTGTACCTGATTTGCCCAAACACTGTGACCAGTACTCCCAGGGCCAGTCCATGTGTCAGAGCAGGCTGGATGACATTATCCGTTTCCACATTCCCAATAACTGATGCACACCCCACAAATACAAACAAGGTCGTCCCCAGCAGCTCAGCCAGGCAGGGCTGCACATACTGCTCATATTTGCATCTTGTCGTACTTCTGTTGTTATTGTCTTTCTCCGCTGCCAGCTCTCCCATTTCAGCTACCGTGAAGACCTCCATCTTATTTTCTTCCCCTGACATACTGTCTTTGATACTTTCTGACCTGTGCTAGACTCACACCTTCCACTGGTGGACTACAGCCTGATGAGCATACAGTTCTGTATATAAGCCACACATATGATAATGCCTGAGTGACATACGCACATCCACAGTTTTTTTTCTCTGCAATGCCCCTCCTTCCTGTGATTGTTTATACTCCCAAGACTGCTAACATTTAGGAGGAGCACTGAATCTGATTGCAGGGTGTTACAGCACAATAGACGTGTGCTGTAAAGCCCTTAAACTTATCATGCTGTTCAATCCCAAGAATATCCCACCCACTCTGGATAAGCTAAGGCTTTAAACATAATCGTTCAGATATGAAGTCCATAACAAAGTGCAGAAAGTGAAAGGGCAACATGGTCTCACACAAAAGAAATTTTTTTTAATTATCTGCACTTGATCGGCATTCATCAAATATAATCTATTACAAACTAATCTGTCATTTTCTCTTTTCTAGGGTCAACAATTGAAAACATTTTGCAGGCAAATGTAAATTAACGGGCATTTTTATGTAATCCATTCTTTGCAACTGGACACTAGTTATTGCATGCATGTAAGAAACTGTGTCTGATCCATGAATTAAATTAAAATGGCACATAAAAGTCAGACAAGCACAAATATTTAACATCTGAGATTCTTCATTCACCCTTTCTTCTCCATCACACAAGGGCAGATTTTTACAGCATATTTTTCTGGATGCATTTTGCTGTTGGGGTTTCAGCGCCGGTGTTGTGACACAAACGTTTTCGCAATCCTCAGCCTAATTATGTCTTATCTTCAACACATACAGGAACACAAAGGACATTTGTGAAGAAGCGTTTTGCTGATGCCGGGACTTTTCGCACCGGAACAACTGCAACTTCCTTAGGTCTCCTTCCACACGTCTTCTCCCGCCGTTGATTTCGGTGAACACACATGTAAAAGTGGCGCTCAAAATGCCAACTGAGACAGACCTGTGGAAACAGAACATGACCGGTTATTGTTAATGGTCACAGCGGACAACCAAACTGGGCGGATGGGTGGAAATATGAAGAACAACCTATGAGCATGACAAAGTAAATATACTGTCACTGTCCACTGTAGACAAAGAGCATCCTGAACCTGAGTGGCTGTGACTTTGATGTCCTCCCACAGATTACATGTCCATTCATTTAAATGTAACTGTAACAGTAAGTGTGCATTACCCAAATTGAGTTTATCCTTGGTGGCCCAGCAGATGCTGTAGTGTTGAAGAAGTTGTTGCAACAGTTCCTTCTCGTCCAAGAACTCCAGACGCTCAATTCTGCAAGAAATAAATAAATGATAATCTACTCAAGACTTTGCCTTAAAATGTGACCTTTCATAACAGGAGGCTACAGTCACGTGGCCTGGTATGATTCATTCGGGTGTTTGTTAACACAACGCATCATTCTTCCCAGGAGTGCACGTCCCAGCAAATTCACCCCAAGGTCAGACCATGCAATGGGCAGAGAAATTGCAAAAAACAAAGAGCTCCATCTCAGACTCTACAGGCCTCGGTTAGCATGTTAAATGTTAAAGTTCATGACAGCACAATTAGAAAAAGACTGAACAAGTATGGCTTGTTTGGAAGGGTTGTTGGAAGAAAGACTCTTCTCTCTATAAAGAACATGGCAGCATGGCTTAGGTTTGCAAAGTTTCATCTGAACAAACCACAAGACCTCTGGAACAATGTGCTTTGGACAGAGAAGACCAAACTGGAGATGTTTGGCCATAAAGCACAAGGTGGCTGTCAAGAAGCCATTCTTAAGGAAGGGAAACAGGGAGAAAAGGATGAGGTATGCCAAACTACACAGAAACTGGACTAAAAATCAGTGGCAACAGGTCTTATGGAGTGATGAATCCAAATTGGACATTTTTGGTTTGAAATGTCATCAATAGGAGGAGGTCAGGAGAGAGGAACAACAGTGAGTGTCTGTAGCCATCTGTAAAACACGGTGGAGGCTCTCTCATGGTTTGGGGCTGCATTTCAGCCAGTAGTGTTGGTGATCTTGTCAAAATTAATGGAATTATGAACTCAGAAAAATACCATCAGATTTTGATCCACCTGGAAAGTGTCTGATTGGCAACGGCTTCTTTTTTCAGCATGACAATGATCCCAAACACACTGCTAAAACCATACCTGGATAGAAAAAACACAAAACGGAACACTATCAGTCATGGGTTGGCCTCCCCAGAGCACGGACCTCAACATTACTAAAGCAATGTAGGATCATCTTGACAGAGAACGGAAAAAAAGGCAGCCAACATCCAAAGAAGAACTTTGAATGTCCTTCAAGAAGCCTGGAGAACTATTCCTGAAGACTACTTAAAAAAATGCAAAGAAAGCTTGTCTAAGAGAGTTCAGGTTGTGTTGAAGAATTTACAGCTTGTTGCAATTGTACAAAGTTTTTTCCTTATATACTGTATTTCCATGTATGTTTCCACGTGTTTCAATAAATGGATGCACCCATTTCCCATTTTCATAGCAAAATATAAAGAAATCTGAGGTAGCTCAAGACTTTTGCACAGTACTGTATAATGCAACTCAGTCCTGAAAATGTCTTTCATTGAGCTCTATTTTGCATCTTTTTCCAGATGAATCCCTGCTAGTAAAACTCCACAACATTAAACAGGTTTTCTTGTTATCTCCAGTTAAAGAAGCCATAAAAATGGACATCAAACATAGAGTCAGCACAACTTCAAACCTGATTAGGCAACTTTACTGGCCTATAAAATGGAAACAGTCATGATGTACTCGGGTTTAGATGGAGAAACAAGACAAGAACCCGAAAGAGAAGTCAAGGAGAAAGAACCCCAACAAGCCCACTCTACCACTGGCAATCCAAAGTATCAATCAGAATCACCCAAACCTGACCTACTGATAAGAAATTTGTGAGAAATCTCAAAATCTCAGGGGAGCTGTAGGTTAGGAAGAAAAATGATTTAATAAGCTAACAGTCAGAGATAAAATCCAACTAAACCATATAAAGACGTGAAAATATATCATTACCTACAATATAGAAATGATTAAGTGATATTCTTTTAAAGACATTTCCATAATCAAATACAATACATAAAGATGAATTTATAACTGAAAATGAGGATAAAATGTGGAAAATTTTTGCTGCTAAATATAAATTTGCTTAGTTACTGTTAATCCAGTGTAAATGTGGAATGGTAAAATGGGGAAGTGAAGGTACTGTGGGAAAACAGCAGGGAAGTGGAGCAGAGACAGATGGTTAGGAGAAATGGGAAGGAATAAAAGAGAGTGTTATTTTAATGAGTCAGCAAGGTTAAGAGTTCATGGACAACAAGAAGTGAATTTCGGGTAAATGACCACGGAAATTTACCAAAATTTGTGAATCATGACCCTGATCATGGCTTTTATGGCTCCTCCCATTCCGTTCGGCAACTTCAAGTGATCTAATGTGTGATGCCCATATTGGGAGAGTGGAAAGGGTATATAAAAAAAAATAAAAGCCACCCAATGAAGGTAAAATTCCAGGACTGAATCAACTACTAAAAAAACTGATTTGTGGCAGAAGCACAGCTAAGCTGCTGAATTTAACCAAGAGGACTTCAATTCTGGGACTTAAGAAGCAGCTGACGATCCTCTTTGAAATCATACATATGATCTGAACGATTTTCTCTGTTCAGCTTAACCTCACAGAATCAAAAGAGGCTGCTTATTTTGACATCTTTTTATCTATCTTTTTCAAAATGACAAAAAATGACTTTTTTGTCACCCTGGCAGACAAAAAAGAAAAAACAGGACAAACACCCAGCAGTTCAGGGAACCTACCTTTAATGTTACACAAGTTTGTTCAAATTCAATTCAAAAGCAACTCAACTGTATAATCTGAATGTAAGGGCTCACTGCAGGGAATCCCACTAGAAACCCCTCTATCCACCCATGGTGGAAAAGGACAATGAATATAATGCAATTCGACAACAAGTGATGACTGTGGAAATGGGATTACGGAATGCCATATTATTTTGTCAGTTCATCGAAAGAGATGAGAAATCCATGAATACTGTGATCTTTTTCTGAACCACCAGAAGCCCCATAATAATATACATGCTCAGCAACAGAAAGCCCTCATCTGCCTTCAGTTTTTAAATGTAAATCCTAATCCTAATCCTTGGGATAGGTTTGTTCCACATAAAAGATTCAATACGTTTGATCAGTTCTTTTCAAAAATACTTTTTGATGAAAACAGATGCTGTTTGAAAGAAAAACTGTGGCAGACTTCATTCTTTCAGCTGAAAAGACAGGGGGGCCAACAATCACAGTTTAAGATCCTGTTTGGCCTTTCACATTATATTTAAAGAAATCTTTAAATTAATGTATTGCTGAGCTCCACAGGAAGGAAAAAGGTGTCATGACATATTTCTAATGGAAACTGGTAATGATCCAAGCATAGTTCCTTAGAATTACCTGAAAATATTAATACACCACACATTGGGAACTCTATGATCTTTGATAGATTTTACTAAAACAAATGGTTATGTTTAGGGCTTCAGGAAAACAACTGTCATCACTGGACATTCAAGATTCAAGGGCGTTGTGAGGAGAAGAATACATATAAAGGGATAGGCATTTGATTCCTCTTGTTTTATTGCTTCATTCTTCTCTTATCTCTTGGTTGGAAATTAACACTTGCCTCGGAGCAAAAAATATTCTTGCAGCTACATAAAATCAAACCACAACAGCTATTTAATTAGAAGGGAATTGCTGTTTTCATTAAGTAAGATCTCTTTTCCACTGATACAGAGCCATTGCTGGTGCAGAGCCAGTACTGCCTTGGCACCTCATGAGAACCAACCTCCATTTCAACAGCTTTAACAACCAAATATTACGTAGCGTTACGTAGTAAACATTGGTGTAATTTACACAGAAGGAAAAGTGGACAGAATTTGAAGGCTGCATTCGTAAATCGCTGCCAACTTTCTTGCAGCAGCCCCTGCTGCAACACTGGTTCGGGTATAAGTCGTTTTGCTGTGGAAATGCATGGAACCGGTTTGAGATTGAGCACCAGCACTGTTTTTGTGGAAATCAGGCATAAGCATGCAAATGAAGAGAAAGAGAGGAAGGTTTTGGGGAGAAGTCACTTAGTTCTTCTCATCCTGTGTTTTGTATGATTAGAAACTTGTCTTGGTGTTTACTGAAGCATATAAGGGCACTTGTACCGGAGTAATGCTGGATAAAGCTCCAAGCCAAACCTGACATTACATCTAGCAAGCTCCTCCAGAGCCACTGAAGACATCAATTTTTCCACAGAATAAGTATTCAATTCAAGTTTATTTATATAGCACCAAATCACAACAACAGTTGCCTCAAGACGCTTTATACTGTAAGTTACAGACCCTACGGCATCAGAGAGAAAACCCTAACAATCAGATGATCCCCTATGAGCAAGCACTAGGTGACGGTGGGAAGAAAGAACTCCTTTTTAATAGGAAGAAACCTCTGGCAGAATCAGGCTCAGGGAGGGGCAGCCATCTGCTGTGATCAGTTGGAGGTGAGGGAAAGAGAAGAGAAAAAGGAGAGCATAGGGAGACATGACAAAACACACACTAGGGGAGAGCAAAGGCCTGATCCAACCCAAACTATAAGCTTTAACAAAAAGAAAAGTTTTAAGCCTAAACTTGAAAGTAGAGAGGGTGTCCATCTCCCAAATCCAACCTGGGAGCTGGTTCCACAGGAAAGGGCAGTCTCTCTTTTGATGGGCTATTTGATCTTCATATGTAAAATGGGTTATGAGTGCCTTCTTAAGCCCACATTGCTCATTCAACAGATGACAAAGTATAGAGGTGAGGATTCGTCTCAATGTATAAGATAAAAGGGAAAAAAACATGCAAAGTGTGCATCCAGCAAATATTGCAGCTGTTGCAGTTAAAACTGCCTGCATTACCTTGCGACATCATCCTGAGGGAGCATACTGTAGACCGTCATCATATCTAGCGCATCAACGTGCTCCCAGCCAGTTTTCAGAAACCGATCCTTCTGCAAACACACACAATTAAATGTCTGTAGAACCTCCAAAAACAAACTCAAAGATACAACCAGCAACACAGTTTCATGTCTTTGTGTACAGAGCACCACTTGGACAACATTACATTCTAAAACTTGACAGGTATCTTATAATGTGTATTAACAATAATGAAGTGTAGTATTGTTGGAAACACAGACTGATGAGATGGAAGTTACCTGCGAGTCCAGAGACTGGCAGGCCTCCACACCTGCCAGGGTGCACTGGCGACGTTGCAGGTTCTCGATCATCACTTGACCAAATCGATCCCTCATGTTCACCTGAACACAAAGGTGGGTAAAGTCTTATTTTGTTCTCTTGAGAAAAACATCCCTGTTACTCAGCTCAAATCTATATGAAGCTTTTCAAACACCCTGCCTGTGACTTTTATCCACTAACCATATACACAAAAGGGAATGCTTAAGCTGTAAACACTCCAAGACTAGAAACATAGAAAAGAAATGTAACGAATATTTGGACAAAAAAAAACAAGTACTTAATTTCTAAGTTGTTAAATGGAGGTAAGAATCCAACATCAGTGTTCTTCTGCTCTGTCAGGATGAAGCCAGGATTGTTGTGCTTACCTGTTCATAGTTGATGAACATGGCAGTGTGAAAGGTTTCTGCTGCCCAGTGAACAAGGTTGGAAGACTGGGATGGTGTAATGTATACCAACACACACTCTGACAGGAGCAATGTTGGTAACCTGGAGATGAGAACAGCACATATAAGCACAACATACCAAGAAAGTACTTAGTGAGACCTTGACAAAGGCAAAACATTTTTGTGTTAACAAATCCAGTTAGAATGTCTTTTTATCCACACGCAGACGAGTATAATGTGCAGAAATGTCTTCATTTAACACAGTTTGGTGGAAAATAGAGAAGCTGCTCATAATTCCTGTAATGTTAGTAGGCAGGAAATAAATTCACACACAACAGCTTCCTAAACAGAGTCTTGTTCTCATGCAAGCGTCCATTAGTAAATTAAGGCCAAAAAAAAGATGTGAGCTTCCAGCTATGTTGAAGGGGTCTGCCAGCATTGCTAAAGAAAACATCCTGTCACCAAAAAAGAAATACAAGCCAATACAAAGAAGCTCTTTGCCATGTTTTTATCCACCGCTACTGGTAAAATGATGCTCCAGTCATGCTCCCAACAGCTTTGTGCACTCTATGGTTTTTTCCTTCATTTTTAACCTATTGTGTAATCTCTTATAAGGTACAGTACTGTGGACAAATCTTTAAACACCCCTCATTTTTTTATATTTTGCTAGGGAAATGGGAAATAGGTGAAAATGCATGGAAATGCAGTATATAAAGCAAAAACAGTTTTGAGAGTTTTTTCAGTGTTTGTGTTTTTCTATCCAGGTATGCTTTTGCTGCAGTGTGTTTGCCCCTTGCCACTGACCTGACTGATCAGTCCAGTTCTTGAGTAATTTGGCATACCTCAGCCTTTTCTCCCTGTCTCCCTGTCTCCCTTCCTTAAGAATAGCTACCTGACAGCCACCCTTCCACTGAGACCATTTCTGATGAGGCTTCAGCGAACAGTAGATGAATCAACTGAAGGGTCAGATGCACCTCTCAGGTCCAGTTTCAGGTCTTTGCTGGATTTTTTCCTATTTCTTAAGGACGTGAATTTCAGATGCTGTTCATCTGTTATAGATAGTTTTTAGGCCTTCCACTTTTTCTTTTGTCCTCCACTTCTACAGTTTCTTCAAATGTTTAAAGAACACCCTGCACATCATGCTGAGATATGGTAAGTTTCTGGCTAATAGCTCTTTGGGAAATACATTGTGGGTACAAAAATACTATTTTATGTCTGTCAAACTGTGTTAACTTTGATATTTTTCATAGATTTGAGTAAAGAAGCAGGAACAAATTACATGTTTTTGTGACAGACTGCTAGTAACAAAGTGCCTAAAGATACAATTTAAAATTGGTCCTTTGCTAAGTTGTCTGTTATGTGTAGACACAACACTGGTTCATCCCTTGAGTTAGGTGCCTTTTTATGCTTGAATGATGAAGGTCAGTGTTATGTGGCTTAACAAACAAAAAAAACATTCCTCTGAAAAGGGTCAGGTATAAAGACTGGACTGAAAATGAGTGAAAAAGCAGCCAATGTCCAAAGAAAAACTTTGAAAGACCTTCAGAAAGCCTGGAGAACTGTTGCTCAAGACCACTTTACACATTACAACAAAGTCTGGCTCAAAAGCAAAATATAAAGAAATGAGGGGTGGCCTTTCACCAATTGAAAAGATTCGGCTCATCAGGAAAAATACAACAAAAAAGACCCAGGACTGTTGAGCAGCTAGAATCCTATATCAGAGAAGAATGGGACAACATTCCTCTCCCAAAAGTCCAGCAGCTGGTCTCCTCAGTTCCCAGAAGTTTAGACTGTTGTTAAAAGAAGAGGGCATGCTACACAGTGGTAAACATGGCCCTGTCCCAAGTTCTTTTAAACGTGTTGCTGCCATCAAATTCAAAATGACCTTAGTTTTTCTTAAAATGGCACATTTTCTCAGTCTAAACATTTGATATGTTTTCTATGTTCTATTGTGAATAAAATATGGCTTTATCATTGCATTCTGTTTTTATTTGCATTTTACACAGCGTCCCACCTTTGTTTGGAATCCAGGCTGTAATTAAACCTTAATCTCATAGAAATGTGTTCCCAGGTGCTCAGTGACCTCATGGTTCTACTTAGGTATTTTGGACTCTTACGACATGGGAATATGGGAAATGACAAGGTGTCATTTCGTAACACCCTCATTTGGAAGAGCTCCTTTTTTTTTATTTGGGCAATGAGCATGTGGAATTCCTTATCTACAGACCTTAAACCAGATCCTGGACCATTTTAAACATTTTAAACCGAAACAGTATTTTTTCTGCTTTTTTTGTAAAACAGTAAATTTGAAAATTCATGGATAAAAACAACAATTATATTTTAGCATTAAAAATATCGTTCTGATTAAAGAGCTTGTGCATACTGGTGGATTAACCATCACAGAAACATAAAAAAATGACTTTGGTAATTACAAATACTGTTAATTTAGGGCAGCTGTGGCATAAACCTTACATTGGGTGGTGGTCTAATAAATTTGTTAACCACTGTATGTATTAAGCTTATGTTTCTTACTGGATCTTGCATATGTGTTCCTGAGTTTTATGTACCTATAAATGCAGTGGTGTGTAGCATGGTTCACGTTACACTTGCCCAGATACAAAGAAACGATAAAACATAAATAAATTACAAGCATGGATGTGAAAATGAACCTTAATTGTGTCAAGTTTCGCGATGGGACAAATTAATGGTCAGATACACTGTTCATGTGTCATGCTAACTCTCACTGAGTTGGCAATTTTTTAGCAGTATGTAAGCAAAACCATGACTAAGCATATAGGAGGATTTCAAGCCTGAGTGGGTTTTAGTACTTCATACTCAAGCATGCCTTATGGGTGTGTCATCCTTTCAAATCAGGCTGCAGATGACAGACATTACATCTGCACTGCAGCCATAAACATGATCTGTAGGATGGCTCTTGTTATCTTCAACTACTTACACACAAAACAAAGAGATAAGCTGCAATTCTTGGGGTCCTAATGACTGATAGAGGGCAGTAGAAGGTTGTTTTTTTTCCCCCCATTAGACAGACAAAATCCAATAATTTATATCACATACTCTGGGTTAAGCTGGAACTTCTTAAGTTTTTCATCCAAACTGGAGATGTCTCTGAGGTCTGCCCCAATGATACAGAAATGATCTGAGTCAAGGCTGTGGGCATCTGGAGAAACACAAACACAATTAGAAGGAGTCTGATACATTAAATGAAGTGTAACTAGTATTTAAAGCCACTGAAGTGTCATCTGGACATCAAAGCAACAGTAACTTTCATTGAGTACCTAGCAGTAAGGAGTCTGTTGAGTGGGTTTCGATGATGGGTTTGGACAGAGGTGGTTTGGTCCTAGTCAAAGAAAGTAAGACCATTACAAGCCATAATTAAAACAGCATATCAGCAGTAAATAAGGTTATTTTACATGCAAACTAGTACACATTTTCTATTCCAAAATCTCAAAAAAGCATCATATTTATTTATAAATTATAAATACATCAATCATATCAAATCATTACTAGTTTATAAAGTGCATGTGGCTTTTATTGTAGTTTTACATTTTTTTTTATTATTATTATTTTTTTTTAACACATTTAAGTTCCTTGTTTGTAATTTTGTTAATATGGCACTTAAATTCTTCTTACTGGCCCATTTTTTTTTTTTTTTTTTTTATACCCCCTT
>VUQI01007927.1:3504-17669 GCA_015106735.1 Paratilapia polleni | reverse complement strand
GGAGTTATTATTTAATTATAAACAATTATAAGATCCTTACATATATGTAAGGATAACACAGTATAAATACAGTGACAATGTTACTCCATTCCTTTTGTGAAACAGTTGTAAATGCTTTACCGTAGGCTGTAGCTCCCCCTACGGATCTCTGCTCTACATTACAGTCACTAAAGCCAGAAAGCAATATAGTGTAAACATGACACTTCCTTCCTCAGATTTAGTCATAATTTGTGGGTGTGTTTGTGCACAGGATTACTCAAGAAGGAATGGAAAACTTTAGAAGAGGTTGGACCAGGCTCAACTTACACACTTTTGGAGTCATAGTTTCACAGAAATATTAAAAAGCTGGGAGACAACGCGCCTCATTCACAAACAGTCCATACGCACAAATCTGAGCGTTAACTGTGCGTATGAATGTTTCACGCACAAATCAGTAATTCATCATTATTTTCATACCTGAGTTTGCAACAATAACAATAATAATAATAATAATAACAATAATAGTACTTTTTTGTCCTTTTGGTCATTATTTACAGCTTCCCAAAACACCATAAGCCACAAAATGATCAGAATTTCAATTAAATCAATAAAAAAAAAATTGCATGTAAAGCAAACAAAATATTAAATGAAAAGCTATGGGCTTTAACCTTTTCATTTAAATAAATTCCAATATTCCTTATCTTATCTTATCCTTCATTGCTGGCTACAGTCACTTACAATCTAATTTCTTGGCACAACTTGCTTTTGAAAAAAAAAAAAAAAAAGTGTTACTCTTGTGGAAACACATTGCAGATGTGCGCCTCTGGCACTATTGTTTCACTTTCTTCAGTTGGACTTTTTCCTGCTTTCTTGCCTTAGCAGTGCATGACTGTCACCGCTTTCTCTGCGTCACCTGGAGGTAAACGTGTTTCATTACATAGAGCAATCCTCAATTTTTTTTTTATTGAACATCAAATACTCTGTCTTACTCTGTGCCAGTATGCAGATTGCACAAGCCTGTTGATTTAGATTGATTCTGATTCACTAACATATGCACAGTGATAAGAACAAAATAGGCTGGTGCGCATGTGTCATGAATCCAACTGTAATTTTGCGTACGCACTTGTTTTTTGGACATGGTAAGAAAATTACTATGCAAATATTAGTGACTGAGCCCCATTGTCTTGATGTTCCTTTAAAAAAAAAATATCACAAACAAATCCAGATCCAGATATCCTGGATAAAGGCTGAAGGATCCAGGTATTCAATTCCTTCAAGAATTGAATACCTGGATCCTTCAGCCTTGAAGGAATTATGCAATCTTTGAGTGCTCTTGTTTTATATGTAGTGGTCATAAATGATTAATATGCAAGTTTATATGGAAACACAGTCCAACATCTATCTGACACTTCCTCTGATATCTCTACAAGGATTTTAAAGGCTGAAATAAACAACACAAATACTTTGTCTTACTTTATGTTGTGTATTTTCCTTGCCACAACAGTTGGAAAGTCAACTTCAAAGAACTTCCGCGGCATGAGGTTTTCATCCTATAACACATATGCACACTGAAGATTAGTACCATGTAATTATTTTGAGGACAGATCTAAGTTATTTTGATGCAGTCACATTAAATGAGACACAACTAAAGTCAGAGCAGATTAATGTGAATCACATTTACAACACAGGGCTGGGAGCGAGCTGCATGACTGCAAACCTTTAGTCTCCAAAATGTGGTGTCCAGTCCAGCACCCAGGTTGATTACTTGACAGTCGCACTCTGTTTTCCTTATAAACGCATCAAGGAGATGGTTCACTCCTTGAACACGGGCGTAGTAACCTGTCAAATCAGATGAGCCGGGCTCGAGATCATTAAACACATACCTGGGCAAAAAATGGGAAGAATTTACTGCTGACTAATTTTCCCTGATGGCATTGTTATTTTGAGTCGTATCAGCCACTTGTATTTATACTACGCAAGGTTTGTCTCCCTGAGCTAAACAGGCACTATCAAAGTGAAGTAGAAAAAGGCTTGGTGCTTTAAAGAAAAGCCGCTTTATTACTTGCCTCTGTTGATTTCAGGGGCCTTCCTCTCTCCTACAGATCTGGCAAAGTACTGGATATATGGGTCCTTCCAGTAGCCTTTACTGGTAGCAAACCTAAAAAACAGATAATATACTAGATAAGGATGTGTCATACATTAATAATGCTAATTATTTGCTGAAATAATAAATGGTTGCTAGGATTTTGAGTTATCTGATTATCATGTGCAGGTATTACTGTATTGGAAAATGATTTACAAGCATAATTTCACTCCGCATAATACTATAATCTGGAATAATGCATATATTCTGCATAAGAGGAAATCTTTATTTTACAAAGAGTGGGTGGAAAAAGGAGTTTGGGTCATTGTTCATTTAAGAGACAATAATGGTAATATTTTAAGTTATTCTGATTTTTAAAAAAAAGTTTAAATTAAACTGTTCAATCAAAGAGTTTTCAATAGTTGTTAAAGCTATTCCGGTAGCTTTAATAAATCTGGTTAAATTAATGTTGTAGTATTCTCCCATAACACCTACTTTTCCTACTCTGAGAACTGATTACAATTTCTTGAATAGTAAATTTAACAAAATCTTAAGATTATTAGTTACAAAAGAATGTTTTCTTCTTCCTGTTAAAAAAATTTGATTTTCAAGTCTGGAAACTATCAAAGTTAGAACCAGATCTATCATTTATCTATCTATAATTTCATTTACTACCCAAAATGAAAGAATTTCATTTCAAAACAATTAATGATATTTATCCATGTGCTGAATTTTTGAGATTGAGATTTAAGTTGGACAGTACTGCATGTGCTTTTTGTCAAAAAGATACTCAGGAACATCTTTTCTTCACATGCTGTATCGTTAAATCCTTTTGGGACAGTGTTCATGAATGGTTGGCTTTGAAGAATGTAATACCTGTGTTAGAACATGATATGGTTAAATTTATGCAGAGCAAACATGTGGAATTCTTGTGCAATAACATTTTGATTATTGGAAAGTTTTACATACATAAGTGTAGGTTTTTTTAAGGTTGCTCCAACTTTTTTTGCATTTAAAAATGATGTAAAAAAAATTCTTTCAGTCTGTTAAAAGACTGGAAAAAAGAAATACCTTAAAGCTTTCACAAGTACTTGCAGTATATATGGAATAAGCCTCAGTAAAATTAGAGAAGCTAATTTAAGGTACTTATTTTTATTTATTTACTTACTTACTTATTGTTTTTTGTTTGTTTTGTTTTGTGCTTTTTGTTCCTTTTTTGCTGTATTCTTTTATTCTTTGCTGCTTTGATTACTTGATGGACGTGGTTTGATAATAATGCCTGTTTGTTTATTTGAAGACAGTTCAATAAAGAGAAAGAAATGGCTGCTAGGATAACTGCTCATGACAGAAACCCAGGGTGACAAATTAAAACACACCAATTAAAAAAAAGATAGATTTATTTTCCAAAGAGCAGTATAACCATAGCTCAAAGGAAATACTCCAATATTGTATAAACAAGTCTAAAAAAAAATCCAGTTGACAGTTGGTTAAACTGTCAACAATTAGCAGAGACGAAATTGGGTGTTTTGATGGTGGTGTTGTAAATAATGAGTGGCCCTTATCTGAAATATAGTCTTCTATTTAATTACCAAGCCGTAACATTAAAACAGTAAGGTAACTGATTCATGCAGCAACTTGACTTCTTCACCTTAAGTTACCTTTACAGTAAAAACATAACTCGCATGTGTAGAGCATTAAATGACTCAGTTTGACTCCATACGTTGCTGTTACCTTTTGCATGTGGTTGCATCGTCACACGTCGCCCTCACTGCTTCATCGGCCGTGTCCGTGTCTGTGAAGGGTTGCCGAGCTGCCATCGTTGATTCCTGTCCTGCTCTCGTCCACCTGCTTTACTCTGGTTACCTGCTAGAAGCTAACTGAGCAGCTAAAATGACAGCTGGGTTTATTTAGCACAGCTGGGGCGAGCAACAATAACACTGTGAGCATAGTCGACTGGCGGAAGCCCGTGTGAAAAGTCAGCAAGTTGCGAGCGGGGTTCAAATAGCAAGTACGTAACGAGGCGATAATATTTCGCTGGCTACAAACTGCTCGGAGCTGAAAATGTATGGATGGACGATTGCGCGGAAGCAAAACATAAACACTTCCGGTTTGTATTTTTTTTTCAGATTAAGAGTACAACAAGCGCTCTTATTTTGAACAAGAAGGAAATACACCTAAATAGAAAGAGCAACGCTGTATCAGCAGTGTTTAATGTGGGACATGTCCAGTAG
Source organism: Paratilapia polleni (assembly GCA_015106735.1). Lineage (NCBI taxonomy): Eukaryota > Metazoa > Chordata > Actinopteri > Cichliformes > Cichlidae > Paratilapia > Paratilapia polleni. The sequence continues at coordinate 13,376 of VUQI01007927.1, read as the reverse complement.
AAATTCCAAGCATTACTTACCTCCACTATGGAAAGAAAGTTTGTAGAATAGCCTATATCTTACATCTGCTTTTTTTTATTATCTTTACCTCTTCTGGCAGCCTCTGAGAGTCGATGTGTTTAAAATATTTAGAATGTGGAAAATGGAGGCATACTAAGTAAAGTATATTTACCAGGTAAAGATGCCATTCTTACATGATAATTCTGAAGGATGAAGACAGCAGTGATCATAATAGTGTACATATGCAGGACATGTGAAGAATGGACCTCTGACACAGTTCTGTGTAAAGGGTAAGGGAAATCCCACCACGTTAAACTCAGCCTCGCTGAGGACACCTCATGTCACTCAGATAATCAACAATATCTTTGTGACATCTGTCGAGTGCATTTGAATTCTCCAGAGAAGTGCCTACTGCTTTGTTAATAATCCTTTTGAGTTGCACACAGGAACATAATCAGACAGTTGCAAAGCCTGCAACAGAGTGTTTTGTTAAGATCTCTGTTCGGAGAAGCCCAGCAACATTATCGGATGCATAGCTGTTTGTAATAAGATGTACAGCTGCAGAGAATGTGAGACAAAGAGCTGGCTGACTTAAATTTGCACTTGCAAAGATTGCAAAAGAAGAAACTATGCAGCTGTGACTTTTGCATCAAACATTCTCACATTGTTAGAGCATATTCAGAGTGAGCCAAATAACTGCATTAACAAACAGCTGAGTTGCAAATCTTTATTTTACATCCACAGCTTCTATCTTACAGAAGCATAATGCATTGGGCTCCTCACAGAAGCCTTTTGGAGCCATTTCACTGGTGTCAGTTACTTGAGTTGAATGGCATTAAGGGTGAATATATAGCCTTTTTTATTGCTGCATAGCAAAAAAGGATGTGGGCTCCATTCCCAGACTTGGCGTTGCTAATGCTTCCTGTAAAAGGCATTTCTTTCGCTGTACTGTCATTGCTTTCATTATACTTTTTAGGAAGAACATCACTTTGCATTCATTTACATACATTTGAGAGAATTGAAAATGTTAAACCCACAAACACACACTAACAGAGTAGATCTTTAGATGAATGGAATTCACATTATTATTGTTATTATTCACATTAAGGTATATAAAATGTAAGTAACACCTTCAAAAGATAAGTGTCTTCTGCAACTGTAAAGCCACATACCTTGCTCCCTTTTCTCCCTTCCAAGCTGGTCTTTTTAGAAAGTCCCATCAGAAGTCTGCAGCATGCATGCCTTTTTCCTGATCTTGTTGTGTCATAACATCCCTAACTTTGGTTTTAAGGTCATAAAATGCTGATTTAAAAAAAAAAATGTTTTTACATGAGTATATTAAAACACCAAAGTTTCCTAACCTGTTCTTTTGGTTTTAGTGCCTTGCCTTTTAGGAGAGCAGCAGCCAAAAGGCTCTTATCAATGCTGTCAAGTAAGTTTAATTGCAAGCAGGAAATATGCTCACTTCAGTCATCACAAAATGATCAGAAGGTTAGATGAAAGATTAAAAGGTGGCTTTTTTTCTTTTGCTCCTTCACCAAAAAGTACATTATTGCAGTTAGAAAGAATGTCAGTAGTTTTAACCTTTACAGTGGAACAAATTATTGGTCAAATCCACCAAGCAGAACTGTGCCTGAGCATACAAGGGGCTTTCAAGCCTGAAGGAAGCATAAAGCAGGAAATATTCACAAACATTCACAAATTCACATCAGAAAGTTAAATCAACAGTAAATCACCTTTAGTGCTTCCATAGGAATTAAGAGGGTAAGTAGCAACCAGGTGCTGCTGATCACTTTATTAATCAATCATCAGCAAGTGTGAGCACCTCTATAACAGAAGTTTTGGTGGTTTGCTGGTCTGTAGCATTCAGGTGTGTTTTAACACAATGCCATAATCTTCCCAGGAGTGGATGTCTCAGCAAATTCACCCCAAGGTCAGACTGTACAATGCACAGAGAAACTGCAAAAAAAAAAAAAAACCCCAAGAGCTACATCTCAGACTCTACAGACCTCAGTTAGTGTGTTAAATGTTAAAGTTCATGACAACACAATTAGAAAAAGACTGAAAAAGTACGGCTTGTTTGGAAGGGTTGACAGGAGAAATCCTGTTCTCTCTAAAAAGAACATGGCAGCATGGCTTAGGTTTGCAAAGTTGCATCTGAAGAAGACTTCTGGAACAATGTCATTTGGACAGACGAGACCAAAGTGGAGACGTTTGACCGTAATGCACAGCGCCACATTTGGAGAAAACCAAACCAGCACAAAAACACCTCATACAAACTGTCAAGCACGGTGGTGGAGGGGTGATGAGTTGGGCTCATTTTGCAGCCACAGGACCTGGGCACCTTGCAGTCACTGAGTCGACCATGAACCCCACTGTATACCAAAGTGTTCTAGAGTCAAATGTGAGGCCATCTGTTTGACAGCTAAAGTTTGGCTAATATTGGGTCATACAACAGCACAATGATCCCAAGCACAGCAGCACGCAACAGAATGACTGAAAAAGAAAAGAATCAAGGAGTTGCAACGACCCATTCAAAGTCCAGACCCCAACCCGACTGAAATGCTGTGGTGGGGCCTTAAAAGAGCTGAGCATAAATGAATGCCTGCAAACCCCAATGAACTGAAGCAATGCTGTTAAAAAGAGTGGGCCAAAAATCCTCCACAATGATGTGAGAGACGGATAAAGTCATACAGAAAATGATTGCTTCAAGTTATTGCCGCTAAAAATGACAGGACTGCATAGAGTCTATGACTGTAGATACTTCTTGTCCATTCAGACTTGTTTGGCAGTGAAAGGTAGGCTGACCACAATGAACAGCCCAAACTGAAATATAAGAACTGTAGCTGCTTTACAGTAACTGAATCCACATGGTTTAACTCATTTGAATGCACCAGCTAAAGTATTGAAACAACTTAAACCCTAAAACCTGTCTCTGAATTTATTTTCCTCTAAAGTAGTGCTAATGATACAGGTAAAAAACAGCCTCCTTGTGTTTTATTTTAATAAGATATTTTTTTCTATCAGTACAGTCTGTGAATGGGTTTCTCCTGCCAGTGTCCAGGGGGAGGTGGTGCTGCCTGGCAGATGCTGGGGGTGCACTAACGTTACTTCCTGCCGCTCTCTGTGTGTGCTGGCAGTGGCAGAGGTGAGCTGCTGCTGCTGCTGCTGTTGCTGTGCACTCAGCGCAGTCATCTACTGTGCTCTGGGAAAAAGCGGCCGACGGATTATCCAGCTCTCTACCGCTGTTAGCTCGTCGGCTAACGGACAAACCAGCAACCGAGAGGAGCCATGAAAAGCGGCTGGAGCCAGTGAAAGTTAGCTACGGGTTACTTTGGGACTTTAATGTACGTAACGATACCAAAAAGGAGGTTCGCGGATCATGCCGTCGCCCCCAGCGGAAACTTTTCTCTAGAATTTCCACTTGGGAAAGGCTAGCTTAGGGGCTAGCGAGGCTACAAACTATTTTTAATTGGCTTTGGGCTCAATGGCTCTCGCTTGTTTTTCCCTGTCATAGCGACAGCTTGGAAAATTTGGGAGAGGCCCTGTGAACTTCATGACAAACCAAAGCCCGGTTTTGAAGCTTAACTTCGGACGACTAAACTGGCAAAGGAGCGAAAATGAAGAAGCAGTTCAATCGGATGAAACAGCTCGCCAATCAGACAGTTGGCAGGCAAGTATTGAACTCTGAGGCTTATTAGCACACACACTTTCTTTTGGTTTTCCGAGCAGATTTCTGATGCTTGTGGACACAATTTAATTTTTAACCATAAGGTACGCTAACATTAACTTGCTTTGTAGCAGTTCTGCCTGTGAAATGTAAGAAAAAGAAAGTCACATGAGCTAATACTTAAAAAAAAAAAAAAAATCTAATAAGGGGAGTCTGCATTGACAAGTAGGGTAGTCTTTCATGAATGAATCGTTTGCTTTTAATGGTTGACAACCAGGCTTAAGGATGACAAAACTCTTAAGGCTGAACTGAATTTGGCAGTAAATTTATTTTTGTCAAAGAGGGTGAGAATCCTGGCTACTGTATGGCAGACCTGAGAGTGAATTATTGAAGCATAGACAGATAAATAAAGAGGTTTCCTATCATACCAGCTGATAACATACAATAAAATAATACGAGAGAGTTGTAAAACCGTGTGACTGATACCTAATGAACACTGTATTGATATGCCCGTGGCCAGAGGTTAAACCTTTGCTGCCACATCCATATGTTGTCTTACTTGCTCCAAAGCAGCTGAGTGTAGACTTCAGATTAAAGTTCTGTGCTGAACCTAAAGAGTAATAGATTAATATGTGAAACAGATCAATATGTGACTGGATTTTTCTGCCTGCCTCCATTTTTATTCTTAGACTTTACTGGAGTGGCTTTTTGATTCACAGATAAAAACAGCCCTTATTTATTTTGGTGGAGCCCTTCACTTCATCCTGAGTCTGAAAGGAGCCGTTTTAGATCCTCTCCCTTTAAAGCAGCAGTCTTCTGATTGGCTGTCCTTTGCAAACAGAAGTTTGAACAACGGGTGGGTGGAGCTTCAGTGCTCACAGGGAAGAGCTGTGTGCCTCACTCTATGAGGGGTCTCCTCTCTCATTACCATCACACAAAGACAAGAGTAGAAAAAAACTGCCTGAAGTGGCTTCATAATGTAGTGATTTACACACTGACCTAACAAGCAAAAGATCCCCTGGTTTGTTTCCAAGAGGAGACGCAAATCCCTTTTTGGCGTCAAGAAGGGCCTCCGGCATAAAAATCTGCCAAATCAAACATGCGGAGCTACCCGCTGTGGCGACCCCCTGTGACAAGGGAGCAGCTGAAAGTATCTTTTAGAAAAAAAAAACTGCCTGAAATGGAGCGTTTAAAGCAGTCCGAAGCTTGAGCTTTTGGCTCACAGGGATAACTTGCACATATCTGCCTTTACTCTCTGAAACTTGGTTTAATATGAGCATTCCATCATTGTAACTACTCATATATATCTATATATATGCAGCAGTGTTGAGGCTAGATCCATTTTCAGAAGAAGGAGCATAAATTCCCCCGATGAGGACTGATTTTGCTGTGCGTAGAGCTATTGGCCAGTGTCATTATTCTGCTATGTGATGACACATGGTGTCCCTGTGTAACTGGATATCTAAAGTACCGATAGCTTCAGCCTTGTGAAAACATGAGGGTGAGACATGTCAAAGGATCTTTTCATCCTGGGAGGTTGTTCTCATGATGTCAGGTACTATGGGTGTGTACCTTGTGGGCGTAGTTGGAAATCAGACATATTTGGAACCTTATGCAGTTATTGGGGGCATCTAACACTGATAAAGACCCTGACAGGCTAGAAACAGTAGCTTCAGAAGCAGAGAGAGACTTATAGAGGTTTGTTCCCCAAAGCTAAAGATCAATTACTTTTTTTTCAACGGTTAGCATTGTTTTTAAAATTGGAATATACTGGTAAAAATCAGCTATAGGGCTGCAGCAACTAATTATTTATTGATTAGTCAGTTTTGTCTGGAAAATAGTGAAACAGCAAAACCAAACCTATTTTATTTCAGTTGTAGTTGTTGTCCTGTTTATATCATGACCTACATCCTTTTTATATATGTCAGTGTGGGCATGGGCTAACAGATGAGTATTATACACTTCACCTAAGTTAGAAATAATTTGTGTAATTTGGGCTTGGAACACTAGAGACTAAATGATAAATTGACAAACTAATCAGCGCTAAATGAACTCTAAATGAAAATAATCACTCATAAGCAGGCAAAGCAATGATAGTTGTTACAAGGCTGGCCGAAATTTCATTGGTATCTTTGTAAAGATACACTAGACAGAGTAATTGGCGTGCTGACGTGCATTCTGTGTTTACTTCAGCAACAGCAACACAATCACGGAGGTCTATGGAGAGAATCTGCTCCTGAAGCCAAAACTCAGGACCAGGAGAAGCAGGGCAGCTGGAATACTCATAATTTCCTCTCTGCACTCAGCAGCAGTAAATTAGAACTGGAGAGAGTGTAATGCAGAAAACAGACACATACATGTGTGTGTGTGTGTGTGTGTATGTGCACGTGCAGCGGTTGCTTGCTCTTTTGTATGCACAAGGTTAATCCCTCATGCACTCATATACATGCCCTTCTGAATGAGTGATCTGTCAGCGGTTGGGTTTAGCACAAGCAAGCATACTCTGTTTTGCCCATTAAGTATGTGGCTGCTTGTGTCTGCAAAAAGTTTGGAGTGCAAAAGGCCGTCTCTGCCGGCCCCCCTGAGTTCCTGTGATTGTGCGAAGGCAGAACACTGTGTCCAGCGAGCAGCCGCTCTGAGGAAATCTCTCCTTCTCCTTCTACAAACAGGAAGCTGCATCCCAGAGACGTGCTTTCTAAAGCAGAGGAGAGAGAGTTGGGGAAAATTGATGTTGAGTCAGAGAGTGAAACAGAGGTGCAGAAAGAAAATGGCATGTGATTCATGGCGGGTTTTTTTAAATTTTTTTATCTCCTTTTAGAAGATTACTGTGGTTTGCTATCTATGAACTCTCTGACCCTCTATCTAGGTGTGTTTGCTGCAGGTAATATGTTCAGATAGTGACACCTTTAGAGGAGATAACTCATGAATAGGAAATACTGCTGTCTGCATTTTAATTAACACTCTTAACACGCCACAGCCCCAGAATGAGAGGACAGTTTTACACTGTACAGCTTATGTTTGATGGGGACTTCATATAGTTTTCCTTATTTTTTGTCATACAGTGAGTGATCTTCCTATTAAACATGGCCAAAAGCTTCAAATAATGAAGTCAGAGTATGAGCAAGTAATTCCTACAAGTTAAAAGCTCAGGCTTCAGACTGCTCTGAACACTCTGTTTCAGCTAGTTCTTCTACTCTGGGCTCTCTATGAAAGAGGATATCCTTAATATGGTCATCTCAGGCACGCAGCAGGCCCACCCACCTACTGTTCAAACCTTATGTTTACAAGTGGCAGCCAATCAGAGGAAAGCTGGGTTAAATGGAGAGGAGCTAAAACAACTTGTTTCATATAGTTGATAAAAGCACAGTGTAAGATAAATAAGGATTATTTTGAACTGTAGATCATGCATAGCTACTCTAGTAGAGTCCAAGAATAAAAGACAAGGAGCTGGAAATAAGCATAATAGGTCTTTTGTCTGCTCTGTATTTTAAGCTTTTCAGTGGTGATGTCAGGAATTAGATTGATAGCACAGAGGCTAGGAATAACAGGCCATGTTAAAGTGTGGGACAAGGCCATGTATGTGTGGGAACTCAGACATAGATGAATGCAGATGAACCAGTCAAACTCAGAGCTGTTAGTTCCAACATTTTTAGTGTTTTTCAAGTTAAGCATGTGGACACACCCCAATGCCTGCCACCTCTGCAGCCTAGATAATGTCATAACTGATGCCCTGGTGTGTGACATTATCTAGGTTGCAGAGGTGGATGGTTTGCCACAGTCACTCATTCAGTACTGTGATGAGCTTATCACCCATTCCCAAATCTTGTAACCCTTTTAATTACAGTTGCTTTGTTGTGTTGCTCAGTTCTTCCAAGAGTGCGGTCAACACAATGACAAATACTTTAAATATCACCCCCACTGCTTGCATTGCTTTCATCAGAGCTTTTCTCCTCCCCCATTGTTAATAATTCACTGGCTTTATAAACAACAGTATTATATAATCCTCTTTGATGCCATATCTAACAACATAGCTGAGAGTTATGCAATTTAATCATCTATTGTATTTGAAAGTCCTTGATTGACTTGAGAGAGGCTGAAGTTGAAAAGAAACAGTCCACACAGGAATCAACAAAATGTCACCGTAGATTTAACAAAGACAGGTGACTTTAGGCATTTCCCCTGCATGAACAATGGCATGTGTCACCTAGGGTGCCTCTGTGGTACTGTTAAACTATACATGTTAAGTTAGGCCGCTGTTTCCAATTTCTGCTTGAAACTAAGTGATAGATCTCAAAGACACAAAATGATAGTTTCCTAACAGAATCTCCACTATTTGTGTCATTAATGCCTCAGTCACACTAGAGTAAAAATAAGACATCAACCTCTTGCATTTAATTTTTTCACAGTTGGTGACCGATTGCAAGTAGTTGCTGTGACCAACTAGTTGCCCAGAGGCTGAGCGTGCAACAGCCTTAACCTCTGGGCGACCACTTTTTATTGCCTGGTGGTTTTTATAACCTGTCTCCAGTCATGGTCCAGCTCAGACTGCAATCACTCTCAGACAGAATGGTCAAGGTTTGCAAATAATTGCTGTCTAATTTAGAAATGGAGGCAGATTTCCAACATGTTGCAATCAAGTGGAGTCAGTCTGCACCATGCAGAGTCTCATCTGCAACGCATCTCTTAGCAATAGCGGACTCGACACCACTAGTTGCCAACTGGTTGTATTCCTATATAAAAGCAAGGTCGCTGAGTGCCTGTCATTTTGCAAAAACTATGTCATTATTTTGTGGAAGAAATCGCTGTCTTGACACACCAGAGTCGCTCTGAAGACGGCAACTGACTACGAGTGGCTGCAGACCTAGTCCCCGTCTTCGAAGCAACCATTTCAAAAGGCAACGATATCACAAGTTCATTGCACACGGTCGCAATAATTTTGGTCGTGCTGCAGTCTCCACCCACTGTTTTCCTTAGTGTGACTGTAGCATAACAGAAAACCGCTTGCTGTTAGGTAAACATGTATTGTTTGATGTCAAGTAATTTAAAGCTTAAGTATCCCCAAGAAAAATGAGCCTGATGGTAGCAAGGAAACTAAACGTGGATCTTATGTTAGTTTCAGTTCATTTCATTCATTCAATTCATTTTCTGGAGACTTTCTACCATATTTGAAACTAAATGAGTCATGAAAACAAATGTTAGTTGCATCCCTTTTCATGTAGTTTTATACACTGGACTGTTGTTTAATTACACAGTTATTAATTGTTGGAGCTTTTGGATGTAAATATTGGTGAAGAAGGATGCATCCTGCTTTCTCAGATTAGCTTAATCTTGATCTGTCTCTGCACAGTGGATCGAAGTCCTTTGCTTTTCACCCCGGTCTTATGCTCTCTCTTGCCCAGAGCTAATGTTGATTTAACAGCGCACATAATTAGCCACATTAGATGGGTTGTATGGGCTGAGTCACTCCTTTATGCCTCCAGCTCCTTTCATCTGGGTTCAGTATCCATTACCTTATGCCTTAAGCTGCCAACTGTTGCTGCCGTAAGAGCAGACTCTTCCTAGTAACTGAGCTCACTGATTGCCTTGAGTGGCTGGTAACAGCCGCTGTATTGTGCTCATGGCTTTACTTACTCGCTTTCCACTTTCATAGTGGATCACCATGGTTACCATTCTGAACAAGCATGGCTGTGCAACGAGGATCTCTTGTTGTCAAGAACTCACATGCAGCACACAGTTGACACACTTTCTCCAAAGGCTGCTGCTTCAGTGAGGCATGTTGGGGTCAGCTCTATTTGCTCTATTTGTCAGCTGATGCTGGAAAAACAATTGTTGTTTTGTTTGTTGTTTGTCCTCTGATCAGGGTGCACACAGCCTACTCTTGTCTGTGTCCGTGACACTCTGCTTTTAAAGGTATAGAACGCTTCTTTTAGGAGAGCTTTAAATACGATTGTCTTCACATGTGGTCTGATCATTCAATTACAGCCATGCTGGCTCAATATCTGCACACGTCATAAACACACCTCACCAGGATTCCTTGTTCACATCAACATCAGGAAGCAGAGCTCAGGGATACCAGTCAAGCTTTCGTAATTTCTCTTGGCTTGCAAATGATTTAGTCTGGTTTTGATTCATTTCATGAGTCACAGATGTCATTAAGTGGGCCAGATCCAAACTGGATGTATTTAAATGGCATGAATATTGG
>VUQI01007904.1:22658-33331 GCA_015106735.1 Paratilapia polleni | reverse complement strand
TTTGGGGGGGGTTAAAAAAAAAAAAAAAAAAAAAAAAAAATTCTGAGGCTGAGAGTGTAAGAGGTTCCATATGTTGTGACCTGTCTACATAGTGCATGCTGCACCAATGACTGCAAATGGGAAGGTGAGGGAGAACAAATAATGCAGAAAGTATTTAGGAAAAAAGATGCTTGCCAAGCAGGAACAACATACTAATGCAGGGGGTAGGGCCTCTCTTTGCTCAATAAAACAAACTTAAATTTTCTTTGCAGGATTTCACAGGATATCAGAAACATTGCTTTGACATGATTGCATCACATGTGCATATTTGTCAGCTGCACACTACCTGCTGTGAATCTCCCATTCCATCAAACCCCAAATCTCTTCTATTTAATTAAAGAGCCATGGGATGACCTACTCTTGTTAGAGCTCGTCTTCCTCATTTTACGTGTTGTGCATCACATTCACCATTTCAGAAATACTTAAACAATGCAGACATCCACAATCATGCCATGTCCAAAATCACCGGGTTCAGCTTTTTCCTCATTTTTATATTTGATGCCAGCATTGATTTAAGATCTTGTTTTTTGCAGGTAATTTGGTAATTATATTTTTTATTTATTTATTTTTTCTCTTTGTTATATTTTTGTATATTTTAAACTATATCTGGAATTTTTAAATATTCTTTTTGTGAAGCACTTTGTAACTTTGTTAACAAAAGTGCTATATCTATATATAAAAAAGTTTTTCTTTTTTTAAAAAAAATATTATTATTATTATTATTATTATAAAGCTTTGCACTGCTGTCACATGATGCAGCTATTGGATAATTGCACAAATAAGCAGGTGTGCAGGTGTTCCTAATAAAGTGCAGTGATTAATCATATAAAAACAATGTCAACCATCTGATTAGCGCAGACCTCAGCAACTCAACAGAATAAGCACTATGTGATTGTAGTACCACTCAAAGAGCTAGCCATATCCTTCACCATACTGTCTGGAAGAACCAAAGACAACATTCATCTATCAAAACAAAGAAGATTTCAGTAAAAAATGGAGAGAACAAAACACAACCATCTGCCATAATACTATTAATAAATCAGAATGCAAGCTAAATCCTAACAAAACAGAGGATAAACAACAATTATGAAAATGAAAGAGATTGTCTTTAAGAGATCATGAAAACAATTAGAGGAATGTGCTTCAGACACGAGGACAATTGTGTGATATTCCATATGTCTTTGTGGAAAGTCTGATGTTTTCAAAATGCTGCAACCATCTCCCTCCAAGTGATGCTGGACCATGTAGGAATCTTATGCTCCTGTACTGATGGATTGTAAAGATACCTGTAAATGCCCACCTGGCTACAGACTTGCATCTTCAGCTCGCCCATTTTGCGTATGTGTTATCCATGGAGCATACACCAAATAATGGAACAAATAATAGGTGGTGCAGAACCAGCCAAAAAGACAACAAAGTGATAGCAATGATATCATTTTTGGTGCACACTATGTTGTGTGATGGCAACAGCAATGACCACAGACTAAGCTTTAGACACTGATCAGTGAATGATCATTTGTCATGGTGAGATTGGTCACATTCCTGTCACTGTTGCCATGATGTTGGAGAACATAAAGAAAAGTGGAAATTTTTGAGTGAGGATGATCGTGGTGCTGCAGAAACATATATATGTATATATGTAACATATACATATATAGGATTCTAAAACTGGACTAAATGTAATGTAAAATAGTTTTTCAATATAGACTGCTTATAGTTTTAATATTTGGTAGTATAAATATTTTATGTGAAATATGTGCACACTTTGAAATAGTCAATAAAAATTGTGGTTGATTTTAAAAGTATAATAAAAATGCATTCACTTTGAACCTAGACACATTATCAAAATAGCAAATTACCCAAATCATTCTTATCGGGTTATTAGGTCCTAAGTAAACTAATTCATATCTGTTTGATCCATATTTTCATATTCAGTTGCTGCTACCAGCATTTTCTCCATGTCAGGTTACACCTGAATTAACATATTTTAAAACCATGTAATCTGTAGAATTCTAGAGGGATTCCAACTTCAGATGTTTCTTTTTTTTCTTTTGTTTGTTTTTCTTCATTTCTCTTCTCCTGCCAGTTTCCCCTCAACCGGTCACGGCAGATGGTCAGCCTCCCTGAGCCTGGTTCTGCTGATTTCTTCTTACAGGGAGTTTATTTTTTTTTCTCCCCACTGCTCCCAAGTGCTTTTTCATAGAGAGCAGTGCTTGTATTTCTTCCTACAATATTGCAAGGCCTTTATTTACTATGTAAAGTGCTCTGTGATAACTGCTCTTGTAAATATGAATAAATGAACTGAACTAAACTGAAACCATCAAATTTCAAGTTGTGTGATTTATTGCTGTTTTTGAAGATAAATGTCACTTCGGTCCACTTTGGGACACATTCATATTTCTGTTTTCCTTTGATTAAAATGAAGACTCTACTCTTGTGTATCATGTGTATCAAAGCTCAATTAATGACAGCTTTTTTCATCACCTAGACACATACATAACTCAGGATGAATATAGTCAGAGTTGATTGAAATCATTCAGCTGCTCTTTAACAGTAAACTCTGAGATTTCTAACTCAGGGTTAAACAACTAAGAATTCAAGGTTAGGCTCAGAGTAGGTTAAACTTTCAAAGGACAACAAAAGGTTGCACATGTAAACATTGGCCTTTTTTTTTTTTTTAAACATAATCACTATTTCTTATCTTTTGTTTTCCTTTTGCTGGACAGATGTGCTTACATGTCATGCTGACAGAGGCAACATAAATTAAAAAAGAATGAAACAGAAACTCTTATATAATAGCAAAGAGCAAAGAATGGATTTCGTCAGCAAGAGAGACAAAGACAACAAGCCAGACAGGATGAAAAAAAACAGAAGCTTAGCAAGGCACAAAAACTGAGCAAGTGAAACCTCAGATATAAAAAGCACAATGAGTGGGAAATAGAACCACATATATAATGTAGAGAGATGATATGATAACGCATATGTATATACCTCAGCCTCAGGACCACAAGCTCTATGTGGCACCTCACTTTAGCCTTCTAGCCCTTCCCAACCAAATGGCTCATATTGCCCAAAAAAACTGCACCCTGTTTTTTCTGAGTTACAATTCAGTAAAACCCAAAACTAATAAATAAATTCATATAACCATGCTAGAATTTATGTACTCCAAACAGGAGCATTTAGCACTATGTGCAACAAGATGTTCCATAGTATAGTTCCAACAAGATGAATAAATATAGTTTGCTTAGTATTAGCCAGATAATGATTAACAAAAAAAAAACAAACATACTGTTTTAAAAGTAAAGTAAAGTAAAGGTGGTGTTTTGTCATTGTTGTGAAAGCCAAAATTTTGGAGGTTAGGTAACATTATCTAAATGTCACTTTGCCCTTTGCAATTTTGACATTATATCTGTAAGGTAGTAATATATATCTGAAAGCAACGGCAGCAGGACAGTCATTTTCAACTAGTTAATATTTTTAGGTATAAGCTTACACCTGTTAATATGTGAGTCTGAACATCTATTGACACATGTAAGCAGAAGTTTGAAAAAGTGGGCTAGACTTACTGAGGAAACCTCTCCATCATTCCCTGTGGCTACAGCGGGAGCTGTGGCTGCAGTTGCTGCCTCCTGAGCTGCTGCCTTCATGGCTGCTGCTTTCCGGAGCTCCCGGTTGGCCTGTAGGGTGGAGAAGTAGTTGACGGCTGCAAACTCAATCAGGGCGGAGAAAACAAAGGCAAAACAAACGGCAATGAACCAATCCATGGCCGTGGCATAGGAGACTTTGGGGAGTGAGTGGCGCGCACTGATACTCAGTGTTGTCATCGTCAAGACAGTGGTGATACCTGCATACAGAAACGAGACAGAAGTAGAAGTTAGGAACATGTAGACCTTGATTTCAAATTTTTGGCACTTTGATGGGTCTGTCTTTCTTCTTGCTTTTGTAATAATTTTGTAATATTTTTGTAATAATTTTAAATAGGGACTACTCATTCCACCTGTTTGAATTCAGAGTCTCCTTTTTCTCCAGATCTACAGATCAAATCTTAGAAATCATACCACCAAATTATTTCCGGCATTTATTACAATGGTGTTTGAAAATTTATGAACTTTTAAAAAATGGGACTGTTACACTTGTTTACATATGTATTAAGTAGAAATTAATAAGGAGAAAGAAGACGTGGTGATGTTTGTGAACCAAACATGCACGGTATGCATGGCAGGACTTTTAAGGAGAAAGCACTGCTAACACCACTGTTCACCTGCAGTTTGGTACAGATCACCAGCCAAAAGACTGTTTGAACACATTTTTGTGGACTTATAAGACCAAAATAGTTTTCTGTTTGAAATGAGAAGTGCTATGTTTGGAGAAAGGAAAACACAGCATTCAAGCAAGAACCTTGTCCCATCTGTGAAACATGGTGGTGGGTGTATCATAGTTTGGGCCTGTTTTGGTGCATCTGGGCCAGGGAAGCTTGGCATCAGTGATGGAACAATAAATTCCTAATTTTACCAGAGAAAACATGAAAGAAAAAGAAAACTAAAGAAAAGGTGGTTCATGGAACAAGACAAGGCACACACAAGTTGTTCTACCAAACACCGTTTACAGAAGAATTAAGAAAAACATGCTGTGGAATGACCAAGTCAAGTCTTGACATAACTCCAAGAGAAATGTTGTGGAAGGACTTGGAGCAAGCAGTGTGAGGAAACCCACTAAACTGATCCAAACTGGTGTGGATGGATGGAACAGCAGATGGATTAGCAGAAATGTTTAGGTGTGATTATTGCTGCTCAGAAAGTCAAAAAAAGATACTCACACTAATAGTCCACATACAGATGTCTGATATCACATCATTTTCAGATCATTTTCCTAAAAAAAATTAAATGATCAAGTGTAACATTTTTGTCTTATTTGTTAAATATGGCTCTCTTTATCTGGTCTTCGGCACTGTATTTAAAGTCTGATTATATTTCAGTTCATATTTATGCAGAAATATAAATATTTGAAAAAGTACCACTTAAAACTTCATCAATTATAATTCAGTCCACTGATTGTTAACCAAATTACTGGTGCATTTGCCAGTTTACAGAAGACCCATTGTTTTGATCTGAAGAAGGATTTTTAAAAAAAAACACAAGTGAACAAATCTTAAAATCACAATTACAGTCTTTTCATACAGTGGTTAAATTTGAGTTGTCATGTTTAGGCTTTGTGCAAAATACTGCAGTATCCATGATGATATTGCATACAAACTGGAGTATTGGACTTTTGGAGTGCTTGGTGCTGATAAATGTAAAGATAAACTAACTTGCCTTCTTCTTCTTTTGGCTGCTCCCTTTAGAGGTCACCACAGTGAATCATCTGCCTCCATCTCACTCTATCACTTTCATCCTCTTCTCTCACACCAACCCGCTGCATGTCCTCTTTCACTACATCCATGAACCTTCTCTTTGCTCTTCCTCTTTTCCCCCTGCCTGGCAGCTCCATCTTTAACATCCTTTGTCCACTATATTCACTGTCCCTCCTCAGCACATGTCCAAACAATCTCAGCCTTGTCTCTCTTACTCTTCCTCCAAACCGCTCAACCTGAGCTGTCCCTCTGATATACTCATTTCTAATCCTGTCCCTCCTGGTAACTCCCAGTGAAAATCTTAGCATCGTGCCATACACTAATCCATTTAAATTTTAAACATGCATAACCATATTTGCAGAGAAACAGCTACTTGAGTTAAAATTAAAGGCAGTTTATACATAAAACAACAAAAGATACTGTGTAACACAACTTAAGGTGCTGATGGCATAACATGGGAAATTGTGAATATAATTTCATGCGATAAGAAAATGACGAAGCCATTGTAATGCACAATGTATTTTCCCATGGAATATCTTTGACACATGGCAACAGCCCTGTTTTATGGCATATAACTAGAATGTGGCATTTCAACTCAGAAAGGGTTGCCAAAAAGTCACTTGAGGGAATGCTAATCTGTCCATAAGCAGACTAACCCCTGCCCCCACATTGGCACGTCAGTAAAAAGAGACCAAATATCTGTAAACATTCTGGAGAAAGCCATCCAGCCTGATGGCCAGACACAAGCCACAAAGTACCTGATAATATTTGTTTGCATGTCTCATATGAGCTATAGACAAGAAACTTGAAGATAATACAGAAAGAAACAGCTGAAACTGAAGTAAGACTGCAGTATGCCTTTGCAGTTTTTTTTCTAAACTTTTAACAATTCTGGTGGAATTAAGTACACACTGTCAGGTTTCCTTTGAGTATAGAAAACCACAGTTTAGAAAAACACAATATAAGAGCCATTCGTGATTTTGGTGGGATTAGTTTGTTATACAAAAGGTCCATTGCAGTTGCCTTTTTAGAGACAACTTTTAAAACATAACCCCTAAAAATAACTACATTCATAAATAAAAATGAGCTTTAGTTTTAAATCGTTGGATAAGAATTTCCTTTTTCCCCCCACCCAGATTCCATCCTTATTAAGTCAGATAAAGATGCTGACAATGAACATTGCCTTTAATAGCCCATTACCAAAGTACATATCTAATTCACTTTCATCAAGCTAAAGCAAGCAGGGAAAAAGGGCCATTGAACACTGTTCCCATGCTTTTACCAAATGTGCACTGTAGCTTTGCACTTTTCATTAGCATTGTAGGAACTTATGGGGGATTTAATGCACCTAATAATGTCTCAAAAACATTTTCTACACAGCACTTCAGCGGTGAAAGCTAAAAACTCTCAAATGCAACCTCCTCCAAACAGTCAACCAGTGCTGACTGACTTAATCTCAAGCACAAGTTAAATGATTTCAAAGGGGAGGAGGAACATGGAAAGAAAGCCTGTCAGGGTAGGAGGGAGAGGCAAGAGAAAAAGAAAGAAATAGTGTAGGAGGGAGGGGGATGAAGTATAAAGACAGGATAGAAATGAAGTGCTTGGGGCATTTATGGGCTTTTATAGGAAAAAAGCAAGGTACAAATTAGGCCACACTCAATTAAGTCTGTAAGACTTGTGCTCAAGGGACTTTCAGCTCTTAGGTTGTTGACAATCCAGCACACAACATGCTATGGCTTAATGCACTGTCAGTGTCGGGCACAGCTCCAGAACAAAACAACCTAGGGTGCATCTGAAATTGATGGGAGTGCACTAGTTCTGGGACCTAAAAATGATGGTTACCTGCCAAAAATGATTACGTGATTAAATACACACAACTTCATGTCCATCTATTGTTATAGCAAAGGTATGTCTTATGAAGCAAAAGAGTGTTTGAAGTTCATGAACTCGCATGACATTTATGTGATTATAGACACAATTGTTTATTTTATACTGTTTTAATGTATGTTATGGTATGTTTAATATCCTTGCTAGGTCACCTATAGCTATTCTTCTCTCTTCTCTTCTCTTCTCTTCTCTTCTCTTCTCTTCTCTTCTCTTCTCTTCTCTTCTCTTCTCTTCTCTAACCAAACTTATCTAAACTTTCAGTCTTGTATCCAACATCAAAAGTTATTGTATTAAGCAGCTTTTTGGCCACATCACTTGGAATGGATTTTTTTTTTTTTGTGTATATAACCTCGTGTGTCCTAGATTGAGAATGATCAGGTTTTTTGCTTGTCTGTATCTTTGAATTGTATAGCCAATATTGAGTGAATTGAAAACAGCAGGATGAGTGAGGCTAATGAGTTGCCACAGATGTGCCTTCCACATGGGGCCTCAGCTTCCATGCTAACACTAATGATGGGCATCTATTCTCTGAAGAAGAGTGCAGGCTTGTTGGAGCATTGACTCAATTCCAAAGACAAGTGCAGACCACAAAACCCTAAACTACAAGGGCCAGCAGTGTTACTCTGCTCAGCTGCATCTTGTTGAGTTTTACAAATAGGGGAAAATTCAATCAAAAATTATAGCAATATCTATGGACTTTTGCACATTTTCCCCATTTCATTTTTTTCTTCTTGGATTTTCTCTTTCTGTCTCTGTCATTCCTCTTAGTCTATCTCTGTTTTTGTTCAGTGTATCTCACCCTTGCTGTTCCTGGGGCTAGAGCTTGGTGGCAACTGTAGCGTAATGTAATGTGAGCAAGCGGAACCTGTGAGTGCTCGGAAGAGGGCCAAGTAAACATCCTCCCCCTCTCGGCCCTTGCATGACCAATTTCAAAAAGGACATCTATTCCCAATTAATTCAGCTCCACCACAGTGGAGGAGGAATAGAGATAATGAAAGTAAAAACTGACTGTGATGACTGTGGTGGTCTTTGTTCTATTGCAGATGGTTTCAGTTTAAAGACCACTCATTGCAGTTTAATTTAGAGTGCAATAAGTAGAAAAAATATACTTGCTTAAAGTTTGTAGAGTTAGAGTCAGGGGTGGTGAGGTCAATCAGTGGGCGGCGAGTCAATAAATCCAGACAATTTATTATTTGGCTTTTTGATATTTGAATAAATTTATGTTATGTTTTGAGAGAGTGAAAAATGTGTCAGGAAAAAAAACTGCAAAGACTCTTACAACATATAAAAGATTTATCACGAAGTGTAAGTCACTACATAATAATGGATTATGCATCCTTGGTAAAGCTTTTCTAGGCTATTTTGTTGAATTAACTGATTTATTTCTCTCATAATCATAGCCTCTGTCATGTTCTCATTCATGCAAAATTATAACTGAGAAAACCTAACTAAGAAAAAAATATTTGCAACAATTTATCAGAATTTTTGGCAAATGAATGGTCTTCAGTTTTCCAAATGATTCCATACAAGTAGCAAATGAATGTGGAAAATGTGTTAGATGTCTTACATTTTCTTGAATCTACATCAAAGTTCCTTTTCGTGTTATTTTTTTAGTAAATAAACATGAAACTCACATTGCAGTTTCTACTATAAATAAGTATGTAAAAAAAAAAAAAAAAACTTACCAAACACAGTCCGAGCTGGAACTGATTCCTTATTAATCCAAAAAGAGACTTGGGCCAGGATTACAGTCATGATACAGGGAATGTAAGTCTGAATCAAGAAGAAGCCCATTTTCCTTTGCAGGTGGAAATGGACGGTCATAATCACATATTCACCTGGGAGAGTAAACACCAAAAAGACTTGTTAGTGGTGAGAAATATATTGACACAGTTTCTGGCCTGGTCCATATATCTATAATTAATCTGATCAATATTTATATCAATCTTTCTAAAATGTGAAATACCCACTTTGTGCAAAAGTAGCACCAATGACAAGTATTCGTTGTCATAAAATTGCAATAGTATTGAAAAAGTTTAAAATGAATAACATAATAGTAGCTTTAAAGATACCTTGGTAAAGCTTTCATTGACTTTTTACAAGAAAATCCTCAATAAAGGTGTCACAAATTAACTCAGAAAGTGATCTTAGTGGGTTGTAGTTTTAACCCACAGTGAACACTGCACAGCCTTTATGTAATTTTTTAAAACATCTCCTCACCTGTGTTGGACTTTAGTCTTTCACTTGATACCGTCTGACCAATAAGGTCATACTGCAGCAAACTGGATGATTCCTGTGGCACCTCGACAGATGACTGAGGACCTTTCTTCCACGTGTACACAATTTCACTGATAGGGTAAGCATCTAGACACACACACACACACACACACACACATATATATATATATACCATGTAACGTTTCAAATTGAAATCTAAAAGTATCTTGTCAGTCATTTGCTCAGTGACAGAGTGATCACTTAAGAGTGACACCATCTGCCAGGTGAGTGAGGCTTAACAAAAATGAACAAACTCACAACTCCCAAACTTAAGTGGGCAGGCATGGCCATCCATGGGGAAGTTCATCAGACGCATGGGACACTCTGCATTTATAGTTAATCTGTCAGAATAGAGAAGAGTTTAATTAAGTGTATGATTTAAATTTCATACTAGCTTAATAATGGCTGCTCTTTTAAACTGGGTCTAGTGTGGTGCCATTCTGTATTACAGCAAAAAAAATATACAGTATATAGACCTATGCAATATTTTATTAATGTAATGTAGATGGGCTAAATTCTGCAAGATATTTTGGTTGTAGTGAACACACAACATGGTGGAGGTCAACCATGGATAACACATTTCACAAAGGGTGTATTTAGTTTTTATGGCAGAAGAAGAATTTCCTGTTTGTTTTCTGCCCCAAAACCTTTGAGAAAACAAAATATATACTTTTCATAACCATTTTTTTTTTTTTAAATTGAATTGAAAGTTTGTTTTTTCTCTGAACCTTTTTTGTTTTTTTTTAAAATTGCCCACATTTGATTCTTTGGAATTATTCAAGTTATAAAATTCACAAAACATATCTTAATAACGTCCTTAGTTGTTAATAAATTTCAAAGGATGTCATACTGGTTTTATTGTTAATGTTTTTGTTCATTTCTAATGTTAATGATACTTGCAATTACCTAAAGTATCCTTGTTTACCAGATTGAAAATGAATGCAAGCATTCACTGCTACTAAGTGGGTCAGAACTTTGAGGAAATTTCTCAGGCACACAGATGGAGGGGGATAACTGATCCCAATGATTAAATGACTTAACACTCAAGTAAAACTAATTTTTACTTTAAGCCAAAGTGATTTAGAAAAGTTAGTACAGTTAGGTACAAGATGTTTGCTGC
>VUQI01007904.1:5435-19533 GCA_015106735.1 Paratilapia polleni | reverse complement strand
GGGAGAAGTAAAGGAAGCGAGTTGCACAAATACAGTACTGTTATATCAATGGACAGTATAGCAAGGGACCTTTTTGAATGCAGTTTGATTTCAAATTCTGTTTTGCCCCCTGTGTGTGTGTGTGTGTGTGTGTGTGTGAAATCACAGGGCTTGATCATGTAAAAACCGAAAATTGCAAGTAGAGATAAAGCATGATTCATATAGTAGTTAGGTGGTTGAGTGGAGTGGGCGGTAGGTACATTTAGTGCACCTTCAAACTCCATAGACCCAGAACAGGGGGGAAATACCATACTGTTAAAGTCAGCTATTTGTACCGAGTTTGCGTGAATTTATTTTTGTTGCAAAAGCACAGTTCAAGAAATTGAATCATATTTACTGCTTCTTAATAAAGTTGAGTTTCCAGTGGTACATTTTGTGCACAGTGTATGGCAGAGAGGAAAAAAAAACTTGCAAACGAAGTGCAAAAGCGAAATGTATCACTTATTTATTAATTTATTTATTTAGTGTTCATTTAGGTTTGTGAAAAAAAAGAGAGTTAAAGCCAGCACTGTGTGGGAGGAATAGTTACTGTACTACCACTATGTGGAAAAAACAGTAATTATAACTCATGCACCAATCATAACTTTTTTCTTTCTTTTTTTGAAAACAGAAAAACAAAAACAAAATGAAAAATGTCAGCGAGTGTCTGTACTGTTATATCTTCAATGATCAATGAACTACAATACTTTCTTCCAGTGCAACATTACTTTTTCATTAGTGGTATCATATTGTAAGTGGTATCATAGTCATTTTATCAATAATTCATATGAGGGAGAAAAATATAGGATATTCTTCTGACATCATTAAATTCTGAAGACTGATTATGCAACATAATCCTTCAACTCTGGTCTCTTTGCACTCAAAACTCAAGTTATATAATGATTTCAATATGATTTCAATCATATGCAAACAACAATGGGTCACTTTCTGATCAAGTATATTCAGAGTTAGTTCTTTTAAAAGAAAAGTGGACCTTGCTTTAGTGTATCTGATGAATGGAAGGAATTCTCTTAGCTTCCCCTTCAAATCTGGTTTGTATTGGTAGATATATAGTCAAAGTAAAAATAGAAAGTTTAAGAAAGATTTAAAGTTGACATAAATTAACTGTGTTTCTACATGTTACAAAAAAAATCTATAAACATCTGCATTTCTTTAGAATTAGCCCATATGGTGTAACAGTATACAGGACCTGGTTTGTATGGGGCATTGTTCAGGACATGACTTCACTTTGCATACTGTGGGATAAAACTAACATTTGGTATTTTCAAATAGAAAACAGTATTTGTTGCAGTTGTGGGAGCAGAAGTGACAAGTTTAACATTACTTCATACAACAGCAGTATTGTGGTGATAGCAGCAGCAAAACTAGCAGTGATCAACACAGTTTCAGCAGTGACAATAGTAAGAAAAGCAGACTAGTCATACACTGAGGTAGTACTGTATTAGAAGCAGTTGTAGTGGTAGTTTCAGTTTCTCTGTTGGCTTGCTGGTAGATAACATTATCTGACCCTAATGCCGTGATCAACTTGATCTTATAAAGTGTAAGGTCAAGTTGATCACAGTGCACTGACCATGAAAGGCTTCTGACCTGATTCACTTTGCTGGCACTATTTTGATTTTGATTTTGGATGAGCTGGAACAAAAGTGAACTTATTCTATTCCTCTTTGGTGCAAATGTACTTAACATGCTTTGTAAAAGCTTCTGATATTCCAGGGAAGCAGTCACATGTGTATACACATTAATACTCATGATACAGACAAGAGCCATTACTATTTAAGCCACCTCTGTAGCTGGTAGCTTTAAGTAGCACTGGACAAACCCACACATGTACCAGATCCCTGCATTGTTTTATTTTTATTTTTACTTTTATTTATTTATTTATTTTTAAGTCTGTCACCCATTAGAAAAATATTTAACATTTACAAAAATTAGCACTTCTGAATAGACAAGGATCTGCAACTACACACTGTTTTTTATGTTGGAGAAGATTGCCTTTGCCCAAATCAAAGGATTGACGTGCACTCAAATGTGTGTTCTTGAATACTTCTGTGACTTGTCTGCCTGTTTGCTCACCTAATTTCCTTCCATCATAGTAGTTATTTTCCTAGACACACAGGTTTGCTGTCTGGTTAATAGCTTGACTGTACAGGTAAATAGCTGATTGACAGAATGATGTGCTCACTAGTTCGAGGTGTTGCCTAAATAGTAGAATGACTAACTGACTGACTTATAGACAGCTATTAAAATGCATTGCCTGTCTTGCTGACTGGATCATTGCTTGCCTGGATACTACATCTAGAAGTGCACTCTGTCGGTCCTCCAGCCAAACGTCCACAATCAGTGGTGCAGAGAGTAGAGAAACAGATGGTTAGACTGGCTAAATTGGGAGTCATTTAAATGCAGATTGTTATATGAACAGACATTAATTCTACAACCTGAAAGTCAGTAGAGATAAAATTTAGCTATGGTGAATACTTACACCAGTCTTATTGATTATCCTGCCATAGCTATCGTGATCTGACATTTCTGTCGTAATTCTGTCTGCCCAATTTATAATTTCTTTGTAATTGCCTGTTACGTTCTAAAGCCCATGTCAAGAGAACAATTTCAATTAATGGGAGGTCATTATATCTAACAGAGAATATTTCCACAAAATATAATCAGTAAAACATTCATTAGTCTTAACTTCTGAATTGAGAAGAAAAAGGCACAGTGATTGTGATGGATTGCAATTAGGTATGCTTCATTCCATGAGAACAATACACCTCGTATGCCAGGATGTGTAGCAATTCAATTATGTCAATTTAGGAAGTACAATTACTTTGGGAAGATAACGGGACATACTTCAAAATCCAATGTGTTTTGATGAAGGGGGAAAAAAGCCTTCAGTAGGAGTTTGTTAATTAGTTCATTATTCAACAAAATAGGATTTAATTAAACATGTCATGATATGCACTCTGTACTCCTCATAACACATATAGCAGCCTCTCAAGGAGTGAGATGCAGAGCTAGGAGATTATTGCAAGAAACTTTCCAAAACTTGCTGACCTTTTGAGGGAGAAAACTCTCAGATGGCAGAACCAGTGTTTTCTTTTCTTTCTTTTTTTTGTTAAGCTGCATGTTCACTGCTAGTGATTCAAAATCCTTTGTAAAACGACTGAGATCGATATACAAAGGCATACTATACTGTAGATAAACAGAAAGAAAGACAGATGAGACAAGATTTGAATATTCTGAATCCTTTTCCGTACATCCGTTGTTCAGCACCATGGACAGCTCTGACATCCAACTTATTTCCATTGTGCCAAAGAAAACACAATGACAATTCAAAGTCACTGCTGACAAACTTGTACGCCATACCCCACAGCCCCTCTTACGTTGCCTGTTATTACTCAAAAAAGTGCATTGTCTAAACTCGTTTCTGGCCGCACCACAGTGCTTCTATAAATACATGATTTCTCCCACGTGAGATGGACCCACTGTACTTCATGCGCCTCACAATGCAGTATCTATGGTAACCACTTACAGTAGAAGAAACTCAGCATGTGTGGTGGATTGTGAATGTGTGTTTCGAGATGGCATGAACTAAATGTTTTCAAGACCGTAGAAAGGTGAACAATTTTTGGTCATTGCTTCTAAAGTAACTTTAGAATGACCTAAAGTCACGGCATACATTTAAGGTAAAGTTAGAATTGAGTTTAAGTAAGTGACAGATACCGGAGTTAAGATTTGTATTTCAAGATGCTATTTAGAGTTTAGGATTAGGTTGTTGTAGGAGGACTAGACCTCTAGTAGAGGACTAGAAGTTATAAAATCATTTTTGATATCTGTTTTGTTTTTTTCCCCCCAGTTGTCTGTAGGTTAATCGTTAGAAATATACAGTTACCAGTAAGTGATTGCAAGTGTTCCTCCATCAATGCCATTGCGTAACACCTACATTAAATTCAGTCTTTGAAATCTTTGGGACTCAACCTGGTTATATCTTTTTTCCTTTTTCTGTCAGCCCCCATAGTCACACATCCATAACAGCGCACACAAAACAGTAGTTCTTTAAAATCTCTACTCCTTAGACATGATGTGCTGCACCACTTCCAGTGGATTTCAACATTAGGAAGAAATTTCCATTGCAGTTTCCATGGAGACCAAACCATATCATAGTAAGATAAAATGTTGATTTGGAGAAAACAGCCGTCCTCGCTGCCTCAGTTGACCTCTTGCCTGACTACAGCCAAAAGCTTCACAATGAACTCTGCTGGATACCTGCCAACTGCCTGCTGTAGGGCTAATGGAAATAAAAGTAGTGAAACAACACACAAACTCATGGAACATATATAAATATGTGTGTGTGTGTGTAGTGTGGATGTGATGTGAAAGTTAAATGTTCTGTAGGTACTTGTTTTATTACAAAACACAAGTTTGTTTCTGACATTCTGAAATCCTGTCATGCATATGGTATTCCTTCTTTAGCATATGCAAGAATAAAGGTTGATATTCAGTCTCTATGGTTACCACTAACGAAGGAAAAAAAAAAAGCAATGTCAAGATAAAGTCAGTGAGCCTGCAGAGGTGGTTCTTCGCTAACTCTGCAGAGCTGTGTTGTCAAACTGAGTTGATTAAACTTGATTGAATCAAAACTGCTGGGATGAAGGATGCAGAGAAAACAGAGATTGATAAAATACACTGAAGATCTGTTTCATACTTTTCATCACTTGACAAACCACTAGCTGACTGTTTGTCAAGTTTATTCTTTGAAGAGAAAAAAACATTTTACAATAGTTGACTTGTTTTCTTTAAATACATTTTTAAGAAAAAAGATGTTTGGGATTAGGTTTAGTTTTGTGCTGTCATCTTATTTATTATACAAAAGTAGGCCTCCCTTATTTTTACAGCTGCGATCACAAGTTGAAATTAAAGTGCCACTTTAAATGGCATCAAGTATAAGCCTCACTGTGTAACTGTACCTCTTGATCTTTGTAATCTGCAGGTGGCAGTGGTGGAACGGCAACACAAGAAGCCAACTACAGCGTTATCATCCCGTGTCACAGTCTAAATCAACACTTTTGATGCCAAGACACCAAACGTGAGGTTTTTGGCAGAGGCCCCCAAATAATCCTCCTATCCTTCCCTCCTTCCATCTTTCCCTTCATCTTTCCACCCATCCAACTGTGGCTAAAGCTGACACTCACCCTGGACTCCTGTTTGCCATTCTGGCAGCCATTCTGGCAGCAATGTCAGGGCAAGAGTGAAATACTGAAACAGAGATGAAGAGAAAAAGAGTGCGGAGGTGGAAATGGAATTGGCCAACTATATGCTGTTTTGGTGCTAGCTAGGCAGGTAAGGACACCATAACCTTGAAGAGGTAGCAGGCGGTGTTTCCTCTGGTAATGAAGCTAGTCGAGACAAGCTAATAAGGCATAAAGGCGGGCTGATGGACTTCATTTGTTTTGTTTTGTTTTCGGTTTTTGTTTTTTTGTTTTGTCATCTACATGATAAAGGTTGATACCACCATCCTGATATTTGGTTCGGTGTAAGTGGAGTTCATTGTCAGTAATAACCCTGTTCTGGACACAACCAGGGATAATTCAAAGAAGTGTTGATGGGCAGTTTTTGACTGTAATGGATGGAGTGCAACCAATATAGGTAGCACAGTGGACTATGGATCTATTAGATCTGGTGAAAAATTCATGAACATAAATGTTGGTGAAGTGCAAGATGGGAAATCCATATATCTGTATCTTGATTATTCACTGGAAGACTGAGAAGTGCATTTCTAGTTCATTACAGGATGGGAAATCCTGAATGTATAATTTAAAGAATATACAATTTAAAAGAATTCTGAAATGTGTTGTACACTGTTGTGTTGGAATGTAACTACCCAAAACAAAATTTTCTCAGTCGCCATTTTTCCCCCTTTTTTCTTTTGCCTTTTGATCTTATATGTTTTTAGTAACACTTTATTGTAATCATCATTATTGATTGGTAAATTCATAGTTTAATGGTGTTCTGCTGCTAATAATGAAAGGATACAGCATTTACTAATTGGTTAACAGTTTGTTGGAAATCCATCTATAAACATTATCTGGATGGTTATTGTAAGGTTGTAAGTGATGCTGATGCAAAACTTTGTAAATTGTTACATACTCTGTAGTGCATCTATAAACATTTTTGGATGACTATCACAAAGTTGTAACTGATGTTTATAATACTTGCTTTGATGAGCATATAAGTATTTAGGTGTATGGTACAAATCATAAGACTGTGTATGTAGAGACTACAGATTAAGACCTATTTTACTTGCTCTTTAGTTTTGTTATTAGTCACTGTTTAATGTGGCTTTTGTAGCTAATGTAGCTACCTCTTTGGTTGTGTTAGCACTAAAGCTACAGGAAAAGATTGCGATTTGTGTTAAAATATAAGGAGTTGGGAGCAAGACCAATCTCACTATTGCCACTACATGTGTGCCACGGGCTAAAAGACATGTGTATATCTCTGAGGTGCCAGCAGCTTTGACAAAACGGCACTATTTGATGTCCTAAGAATAAGGACGTGCTCACTTACCAGTAATGAAATCTTTAGTAAAATGGTTTCGTTACTGACCTTTTGATTTCCAAATGTAAGATTTGGAAATCATTAAAAAATATATATAATAAAGTATATAAAATGCTATATGTGTGAAGTCATCCAAAAGTAATTATCATTGCGTCTTATCATCTATGATACAACATTCTTAAAGCAAATACATTATATTACACAAGCTAATTACATAACTAGCATGACTAATGATTAGTAAACACCACATTTTTTAACAGTGAAATAACTGTTTATGAAAGCTTAATTACAGATCGAATTGCCATTAATTATTGATGGTTGTTTTAAAGTATTACCAATGTCTGGGACATTGTTAGGAAAAGGTTGTAACTTGTTTGTACTGTATTTAACTACTATTTTGACTTTTTAGGATTCACCTGGGAGAGTCTGATGGTATGTAACTCATTTCAAAACCTTGAGACTACTGCTTAACTATCTCAGTACTTTGAGGTAGATAATGGAAGTGGATTTAGGTACTGTACTTCTACTTTATGCTGCTTTATACCTTTTTTTTTCATTTTAAAGCCCAATATATAACTATCCAAACTGGAGGTGAAAGTCTTAAAAACGTTCACAGTCGCTGCTTAGACAAAGGATCTGAATAGTTGCTTCACTACTGCAACATAGTATGCATTTTTTTCCTGTCTAGCTATAGATGACTATATCTGGATATCTAGGTCAACTATAATTACACTACACATTGCTGATTATCTTTATTATCAAGTTTTTTTTCCTTGCACCTGATTGACCCAAATACTAAAGAAAAATATATTTTCAACAAGAAAAATCCTGAAATAACATAAAGTAGTGTTTCCAAGCATGCAGAAACATGCATGACTTTCAATCAAAAGACTGAGGTTTAAGTATCATGTGGAATCATTTTTACATTTGGTGTCACTCCATGTTTACTTTCATTTTCATTCGCTCTTTGGTTAGATTTAGGCATTAAAACTTGGCTACTTGTCAGGATTAGGAACAGATTATAGTTTGGGCTAAAATAGACCCTTTTACAAGGATAAACACATGTTAGAAAGCTCCATTTTCTAGGTTACCAGGGTGATGAGTTCTGCCCCATATAATGGTGAGAACACCAGTGCATATTTTACATGCATTTACCGCTAGAGGTCGTTTAATTTCAAAACACAAGTATAAGCCGTATAAGCTGCTTGCACAAGCAACCTGTCCTTCCTTGCGGGAGGACAGTCTCGCGTTGACATAATTTAAAAGTGCCTTCCCAAGCCCTCTAATGGAGCTCTCCTGCTGAGTTAAGGAGCTCTAATCAGCAGTGTCAATGCCGTAATTGCAGTACGCATAAAAAAAGAAATACATCGAGGTGTTTTAATTACAAGGAAAGGCAGAGTGCAATTTCCTTCTCTGGTTGACAAATTGTGTTAGATTATTTTATAAATGTGATGTATGTTAACTGTTGAGTCCTATGTTGTTTGGTAATTTTAGATCCGACAGCCAATCCACCTTTATGATACAGAGAGAGAGAGAGAGAGATAGCAAGAGGATGAAATTATGGCACTCTATTTTGGCCATGAGCTTTGGCATACTGCTGGTCCATCTCTGTCCATCTGGATGGATATCAGATAGTTGATCCATGGGAAGTGTTACCTGCTGAGAACAGACCAGGTGCAAACTCCACAGTAAGACAACAAGCAGTAGAGGTTTATTAAGCACTGCACAGTAATCAGTCCTCTTCCCTTACCACCTCCCCCCTGCATATGCCTGATATGTGCGACCAAATAAAAGTCGATTGCTTTGGCTTTATTATTTTGCTAGCATTTGTTTAGGTTTTACAATAGCTTTGGCAAGATTTTAATGTGCAAATACTCATAAATAAGACGGTGGGTTGCAATGACAGTATAGGCACAGCACTTAACATAGATAAACTCCGCATCATAAGGAATATAAACATGCTATGAAATTATATTTTTAGATTAATGATAGTAAAAAAAAAAAGAAAAAAAAAAACAAGATCCTGCATCTTTAAACATTAAATTTACTTATCATTAAGATATTGAGGAGAACATCTTTCCACAGTCACAATGTGGCAACTTGCTTCCAATTTGGGGGCAAAATGCTGGTCGCCCTTTGGTTAAATGTGTTTGTGTATGTGTGAAGATCAAACCATTTTAATACTGAATGTGGTGCCCATCTAAACAGTCAGTGTTTGACATCCTCTGCCATTATTTGAGTTTTCCATCATGTTGCAAAAAGTAAAAGTCAATGTTATGGCAGATGATTAACTGAGATCTGTTATCTGTGTACTCAGGCACAGAATCCTTACTCTCTGTCTCTCTCTCTCTCTCTCTCTCACACACACACACACACACACACACACACACACACACACACACAGTGAGATCACAAGCCTCTTCCCTGCATATTTCCATCATATTGCCAAGATGCCAGCAAACAAACCCTTGTTTACTGACATGAAACAACACAAATGCTTTTTTGCAAACGTTGCGGACATCCTTTTTTTATTCATCAGCACAGGGCAGCCTACATATTGCTATGGCAGAAATGTTTTTACTGGGGTGCTCAGAAAGGCAGTCATTATATTCCTCTTAGTGCAAAGATGCAGAAAGACAGAGAGAGGAAATAGAAGCATGAGAGCCCTTTTGAGAATGTTAAACAATTGGCCCAACCAGGCATTAAGAACAGCATAGCAGGTCAAAATATTTAATTGCTTGCCTGAGTGCCAGTTTCAAAGTAATGTCTACATCTACACGCTGAGATTTGAGGGCTACAATACACCTTGATAATTTTTTTTATACATGCATACATTGTGATTGGTGAAGAATTGTATAATTCCACCATTTATTTATCTTCTAATGAGTATTAGTGAGTCAAAAACATGTGTCTCATATGCTATACCAACATACATTACTTTTATAAATTGATGTGCTATTCATGACTAAAATGTTTATATGGGCATAAAAAAAACTATTTTGGCTTCTTTTGTTGATCACATAACTACTTTCTTATAAGACATGCTGGCTGGTGCATTAGGAAAAGATATAGAAATCAGAGAATCAGACACAAGCACTAGCTAAGGAGCACACAGCATTCACAGTAAAGCCTGACTGATATGGAAACATTTGGGAATGAGTCCATTTTCTAGAGGGTCAAAGTTTTGGATATATCAAAATTTTGTTGGGTCTGTTTCTCTGTTAGCCTTGTGATAGACTGTCCACCTGTCGAGGATGTACCCTACCTCTCAGGAGGCTGGACAAGCGGTTAAGAACCTAATAATATGGATATTCCATATGCATATGTACACTCATCCCCCACTTTGTTAGGTACACGTGTTCAACTGCTTGTTAATATCTAATCAGCCAATCATAGCAACTCAATGCATTTAGGCATGTAGACATGGTGAAAAAGACCTGCTGAAGTTCAAACTGAGCTTCAGAATGAGGGAAAAAAGGTGATTTAAGTCAATTTGAATGTGGCATGGTTTTTGGTGCCAGACAGGCTGGTCTGAGTATTTCAGAAACTGCTGATCTACTGGGATTTTCCCACACAACCATCTCTAGGGTTTACAGAGAATGGTCTGAAAAAGAGAAAATATCCAGTGAGTGGCAGCTCTCTGTCTGAAAATGCCTTAATGATGCCAGAGGTCAGAATGGCCAAACTGCTTTGAGCAGACAGTAACTCAAATAACCACTCACTGAAACCAAGGTATGCGGAAGAGCATCTCTGAATGCACAAAATCTTGAACGTGGAAGCAGATGGGGTACAGCAGCAGAAGACCACACCGGGTGCCACACCTGTCAGCTAAGAACAGGAAACTGAGGCTACAGTTTGTACAGGCTCACCAAAATTGGACAATAGAAGACAAAAAATGTTGCCTGGTCTGATGAGTCTCGATTTCTGCTGCGACATTCAGATGGTAGGTCAGAATTTGGTGTAAACATGAAAGCATGGATCCATTCTGCCTTGTATCAGCAGTTCAGGCTGGTGGCATAATGGTGTGGGGGAGATTTTCTTGGCACACTTTGGGCCTCTTAGTACCAACTAAGCAACAGTCAAAGCCTACTTGAGTATTGTTGCTGACCATGTCCATCCCTTTATGACCACAGTGTACCCATCTTATGATGGCTGCTTCCAGCAGGATAACACACCACATCTCAAAGCTCAAATCATCTCAAACTGGTTTCTTGAACATGACAATGACTTCACTGTATTCAGATGACCTCCACATCTGCATTGTGGATGGAAACCGACAAATCCGCAGCAACTGTGTGATGCTGTCATGTCAATGTGGACCGAAATCTGCGAGGAATGTTTCCAGCACCTTGTTGAATCTGTGCCACAAAGAATTAAGGCAGTTCTGAAGCAAAAGGGGGTCCAACCCGGTACTAGCAAGGCGTACCTAACAAAGTGGCCAGTGAATGTATATAGTACATGTACATGTATAGTTAATAATGTAGTGTTTAAGAGCTATACTGAAAAGTGATACTGATAGGGCTCATTGTTTTTTGTTTGTTTGTTTTTTGAACTTTTTAGCAGAGTATTTCACAGACTAGTTAGCATTATACAGTGAAGACACCACTTGAACATGTGCCATAAACTCAGCTGCGATGCTATTCTGCTTCATGTGCTGCACATAGTACTGAGAGTATGCACCGATCCGGATATATTTGTGATAGTCCAATATTGACTAATAAAATCATGCAACAGTCATATCATTTGGTTTCTAGTTCATTTGGGTTTCCACCAGCAGGTGACCAAGTATCAAAATAATAATTCACCTCACTTACTCATTATCACACACACTACTTAGTAAATTCCACCTTGCTACATATTGAAAGGACAGCTTATTAAACTGAAACAGGATTCCCATGTATTTGCCTGATAATTTAGACTTCCAGGCATCCTAAGTTTCCAGGTCCCTGTGCTTCCTTGTTTTTGCAGATTTCTACACAATTTTTAATTACAGCGACCCCATCAGGTCAAATAAGGTGTAAAAATCTGACTTCTTGCTTTGATAATACACTAATTCTGTTTCGTAAGTGAACAAATTATTGAAATCTCAACATGAAGACAGTTTTAGGTGTGCTATGTATTGAGGAGAAAATTAATCTGCTACAGGCAGGACACCCCCCCCCGGCAGTGAATCGCTATTGGACTCCTACACAGGGCTCACTGCTTTTTGCATCCGCCTCTGATCCCGCCATATCCATGACGCTTCGTGTCCGAGTTTACACAGCCGCGCACATCCTGCTTACCAGTGCGTGGACCCACTAGCGTGCATGGCTGTGTGAGACGCGCAGAGTGCAGGGTTCAGTGCATAATGCTCTGCTCCATGAAACCCGCTTCCAACCTCGAGGCACTGCACTGGCACTGCGCCTCTCAGGATGTAAAGCCAAGCTGCTCTTTTTCGTCAGAGACCCAAATGCATTGAAGTCGATGTGTGAGCAACTGCTGGTTTAGAAATGCATTTATAGCACGAAATACCTTTTTATCTGAGGAGAAGGAGAGAGAGAGAGATCCATGGACAATGTCAGGGAAAGCGGCTTACTGAATTCACTGATTTAAGCACCATGGACAGAGAAACTCTTTTTTTTTTCTTCCCCGGGGGGTTGAGCTAACTGTGAACCTGTTGTATCCCCCCAGCTGTCTCGTAGGACTCACCTGATAAGCTGCAAGAAAAGTTTTATCTCCTACTTTGGTATCTGTCTTATTTGCAAATACACAAGCAATATAGCAAACAATATCACGGATCTATATCCATATCTTATAATAAAGATATAAATTTATGCATACATAACACGACGATTAGTCAATAGAATAGATCTTCGGTTGAATCACATCTCACATATGCTTCCCACTTTGCTGGGTCAACGCTTAGGTCGGTGACCAATTCCAAAAGCTATAAAACTAGAGTTTATTTAAATGCTTCACTACAATATTACTGTTTCACATACAATAAGGGTACATGTTAGTGCAGTGGAGACTTCAGCTGAGAGTCACCGAGTTGTTCTGCTAGAGCAAAGAGGTTTAGTACCTTAAGTGGCTTGCTCAGGGACAGACGAGTTGGCTAACTGGTGTCCAAAAAAGCCAATGGAAAGAGACAACCCCACCCACAATTTTCACTAACCCCAAGGGTTTCGAACTATCGCATTTTCTATTACAGTTGCCTCTTCAAACAACCGCACGATGTGCAAAAATCAAAACACAAGTACACGCGCACACACACAAACACACACACACACACATAATAAAAAACAAAAAAAAAAAAGACGGGGAGACCCCCATATACCCCTGAGCAACCTGAAGTCTTGATTCTCCTTTAAATTTCCTCTGTTTCAGGATCAGCCACTACCATCAGCAGCAGCGGTGCTGTCTCTTGGTGTTGTGGTCGGGAGTACGCATGCGCCCGGCATTGGAATTACTGCACTGGCAAGAATAAGTTAGACCTCGTCTTCCCTAAAAGAACAAAAAAACCTCATAGTTTAAATATGGTAGTGTTCAGAATACGAAGAATGATGTGTTTTTTCGTGTGGTTGCTCCCCATCATAGTGGCTATGGTGTGCGCTCAAAGGTAAGCGAAAATCACGGAGGATGCTCCACTCATTTCACTAAGTGTGACTGTGTTACAGACGGCATGGAAAATACTCAGACACTTATGTTCCAAGAATATCTCCTGCTTAAATCTGATGTTCTCCCTTTCTGTGTTTTCTGTGTTTCTCATAGTGCCAGAGTCAGTGACCCTAGCAATATGTCTTTGGTCAAAGAAACGGTGGACAGACTGTTAAAAGGTTATGATATACGACTGAGGCCAGATTTCGGAGGTAAATGTACTGATATTTTCCCAAACTATGCTCAAGTTAGCGCTTTGTCAGCTTGTATAATATTACAGTGTTTTAGTTACGAGAGTATTCGTTAGTGTGCCAACTGGGTTTGCAATTTCGGCAAGTTAAAAAAAAAAAAAAAAGACATCGGCTTTAGGACGGCAGTGTAGTGTAGGCAAAATGTGTCAAAAATACGACATAACGCTAGAACACATGTGGATGATAAACTGCACCAGCTCTTTTATTTGAGTGATGATTCACTAGAGTTGAGGTATCTGCCCGTTTTTCTCAATGCCCGTGTCCAACTCATTTGTTTATTGCCACAGAAATGTGTTAGGACTATGTGAGTTAATGTCAGCAACTTTGAGAGGTAATACCAATACTTCCACTGCAGGTCAATGCATCTAATCCCAGCCGAAAGGAACACTGTAAACTATTATCCGACTGACAAAAGCTAAACTCACAATCTGTGTTCCCGTCACGTACTCATTATTAACCGATTCTCATAAAGTGCCTCCTGTAAAATATGTCAGTGAACCAGAGATACATCTGATGTGCATTGTTGTTTTTTGGCTTTTTTTGTTTGTTTGTTTTTTGTACTTATTTTTTTTTTTTTTTTTGTTTTTTTTTTTTTTTTTTTTTTTCTTATTTTTTTTTTTTGG